>JASCZW010010864.1:0-34471 GCA_034211315.2 Aedes japonicus | reverse complement strand
CATGCCACTACCTAAGGACGCTGAAGTGGGCGGACACAGAATAATTTCGTGTTGAAATGTTCAACCTCCCAACACTTCGGGAGCTCCGACCCATCGCGTCAGTGATTGGCAGAAGCAGCACTCTTTTAAACGACCTAAGGTAGTGAAGACAAATATGAACCAAGAGTGCGGTTTACATGCAGTGCTGCCGATTCACAGACAGCAGAATCTGGCAGCCGGGGCGCTGCTGTGTGCGGGCATCTGTGCATGGACCGTAAACAAAACACGAGCAAATGGTAAAATGAAGCTAATAGTTATTTCTCAATCCCTGAAAATTTGATGGCAATCGGATGAAAACTCGAATTTTGCGAATCAATTTTGTGTGTGGCAATTTCATCGTGGACACCCTTATACTCCAATGGTGCCACTCCAAGGTCACTCCAAGTTTCTCGTAGTATAATATTGTGGTTACACGCACAAATAGGACAAAACTTCTATAGATGCAGTGCACAGTAGAAGCGTTAGTGTGCTACTACACAGCACATGCAGCCTCCATACTATAAGGCTCAATGCTACTAACTGTCGTGACCCGATCGTGGGGTTTCCAGCCTGGATCAATTGTCTCAACGTTAGACATTAATGATTGTGATCGCGTATCAGAAACCCGTCAGGATTACTGGAATCGAAGTTTTCTCAACACTCACCAACCAAGAATTTATTTTTTTACCATTCTTCTCTGTGAATATCTTGTCAAGCGAGTTATAAGAACGTTCATGATAAATCAACACTAAGCAAAATAATAACAATTCCTGGTTACTAACAAACATTCAAGCACTGTTGTTATTACCATTATTGTCATCAATTCATCGACCATCACAGCGTTCATTACACAGCGTTTACATAAACCCTATTTCTTGTAGGATACACATGGAAACAAAAACGCACCATGGATAAAGCTATGTGTCTAGCAGGTCTACAAAAAACGGGATCTAAGGTTTATCCAAAATTTGACACACTGCCATAAGTACACCGACAAAAGAAATATTGAATTTTATGCGTTTTCTAATGCACATAGTAAGGGAACGCTAGACTTGGCAGAAATTAATAATGGGATACTTCAGTGTGGTAAATTGGAGGTCAGGTAACTCCTGCTTCTAGCCTGTTATAAGACAGGATTACAAACATTGTTTTATGGTGCACGGAAAATTGCATACAACTTCCTTGTTTACGCCTCCTTTGTGTTGAATGAAACCAGAAATTTACGCGTTTGTTAAAATCTTGTTAATTTTCTTTTTGTGAGTGGTCTCGGGAAATACCAATAACGTTAAAACGTGTTGTGTACAACTCAATTTTGGGATATTAAAAAGCTTTTTAGATCAAGATGGCGTCGTAGCGAAGAGCAAGGGGCGAAAAATAATTGTGTATCCAAGGGGTGAGTCGCTTAGAATGTCGTGCCAGACACCACAGTAGAAACCTACGATAACGGAACATGGATGGCACTTTGTGCACAATTTTGCATATGTACTCGAAGATATAACCCAGTTGTTCCGAAAAATTGGTGTTTTAAATTGTTATGTTGTTAATGATTGTTTGATTCGTCACGCAACGGACAGAAGCTGGGATCGAAACAATGTTGATGAACCCTTAATCTATCTGTTTGTTGAGGCGAAATTTTGAATGAAACAATGAATGAAAGTAATTAAATCAATAAGTAGCTTCAACAAAGTTATATTTTTTTTAGAAAATTGGAGGTGGGATATGGGAACCATCAACCTCTCCGTATCCCAACATTTTTGAGAAAGCAGAGCGTCTGCAAACAGTCGCTGGTTGGCTAATCATCGAGAGGATCTGAGAGATTGAGAAGACATGCGAATAATGACTGAAAATCCTCGTGAAGAATCAGCAGCTCGAGCTCTGTTAAAGGAATTAATTGAGAAACATACGCACAAACACAACTGGAAGCATGGTTTCAAGTGAGTGATGTGCCTCTTGATCTCACCAATATAATGCGCACAAAAGGTATCAAGTACTTCTCAATCCCATAACCGGCAGGGCCAGCTGTTCTACAATGAGCGAACGACACTCACGCGTATTTATGACAAAAATATACTGCATTTTTTGCTTCAACTAAGTGTATTTAAGATAAAACCATTACTTTTATCTCAAAATAACTTCACCAACAGATATGGACTGAAAAACATTGAAAGTTTTTCTAAAGTATGTGGAAAGTTCTGCGGTTCGCTAGGGCACTTTTTTTGCCAAAAGAATGCGTAGTATTTGTAGAATTTTAGTTTTCTGATGAATCATAGAGAACCCGAACAATCACAGCTTCGCTGTATAATGCAATACTTTATTTCAACGCTAGAATTAGAGGAAATGACGTCATAAACGGACAGGGAAAATGTTGAAAAATATTTGTTGAAGGTTTGAGACAGTCGGGTAATCCAGTGAACATGCTGAGAAAAAGAACATAACTCAATTCATAAATATGCGAAGACAGTTTATAGGAATTCTCCGCACCCTACTCTCTAGCTATTAGTGTCTTTATCCATCCATCACCAACAGCATCAAAGTGGCAGTCTCAACACAAGAGTACGCAAAAACGCGGCCTGCAATGTAAAAACCCAGTCCGAAACTCAAATTCCTTGAAAGCCAAAGAAACAATCATCCCGGTCGTCAGGCGGAAGCCAAACGTAACGATTCAATCGTCAATATCTTTGTGGTACAATATCGCACCTGCATGATGCGAGCACCACGATCGAAAGTCGTAACGCTTAGAGGCACATACTGACGAAAAAAGCGCTACCAAGAGATATCAGTTGAGCGACTCACCCCTTTGGTGCGGTCGCAATGAAAATCCGGATCTGCTCGGTTGCGGAACTTGCAAAAGCTTGATTTTCCTGCAAGCACTGTCGACGATCGACATTCTTAAATCTTTCGATACACGTTTGACGACAGCCAGGTAAGCTGGGAGTGGAAACAAATGATCTCAAAAACTCAAGACAATGAAACAAATATTACCGAAGAGACCAGATGTTTCGGTACGTACTGTAGCTACAAAATAAAAATGTCCTCAACTTTCGTGCATACTACCAAGCACCGGCAGGTATGAAGTCGTTTAAGGTGAAAAGTGTACCGAACCGTAATGATAAACAGAATGTAGGGCTAAAGCTGCATACTGCATAGCGAATATTTGACGAAGTTTTCCTGCGTGATAATGGACGAAGAAACTTATGCGCACTTCAAGCAGCTTCCGGAAATGTCTGCTACTAAAGCTCAGCTCCCAAAAATATTTGGACCGGCGTTGAAAGCTTCGTCAGTACCGGAACGGTAAACAAGGAAATATTCCGTGAAGAATGCCTAAAGGTGATTGTTACCATCTCCTACGCGGCCATGACGCTCCCTCGCTGTTCTGGCCTGAATTGGCATTTCTGTCACTGCGCCAAAGATGTGCTGGAATGGTACAGATCGAATGGAGTCCATGTTGTACGAAAGAGGCCGAATCCACCTAACTGCCCGGAGTTGCGACCCATCGAGCGGTATTGGGCTCTCCTGAAGAGAAAACTCTCTCGATATAAACAACAAGCTACAACTATAGAAAAATTTCAAAAATCTTCGACAAAAGCAGCTAAATCGGTATCAGAGAAGTCTGGACAGTCCTCAATGACTAATAATGCACAATCAAATGAATAAAAAATGCATCTTAGGTTAAACTATCCGCATATTTGTTTTATTCCAAATCTAATCTGTCCAGATTTTGTTGCGAACAAGCCTTCATAGTTGTCGATTATGTAATTTGTTGAACGGTGTTTATAAGCATGTTCACGAATTCATGACTGCCGTTCACGACCCAACATGCACCTTCTGCGGACTGTTTGATTTGGGTCAAAAACCTTCATTCAAGAAGCTTTAATCGAATTTCTGGCCCAAATATATGACTCGTATGAGTAGAAGCTTGTCTAAGAATGCTCGTGTACGGACATGTAATTAAACAATTCGCTAGAAGAAACTAATACCCCAGCAATAATCCGCAAAACGGATGGACAAACCGACGAGGAACACGATAAAACACAGTTCAACTAATCAGTATCGTCGACCACATCACGTTAATAGTGTTCCAACCTGTATGTAAATTAATTAGTACCGACAGCCTCGTTGGCAAGCGGCTGCAACAGCACAACATACGGAGAAAAATAGAACGATGCAAAAAAAAACTTAAACGAGAAAATGTATGCTTTTAAACAATAATTGAAACATACATATTTGATGAGTCCAAAAGGGCGAGAAGGGAGACTCAAAATGCGATGTATCGCCGTTGTTCTTCTTCTTGTTGTTGTTATTTTGTGTGCCGGTATGCAGTTTAATGCCTTCGATTGCCCTGCACGCCCTTCCTCTATCTTCGGGTTCGGGATATTGAAGGTTCGGGAATGGCCAGAACCCGCGTGCTGCTGAGCAGTAGCTCCATTTGATGGCTATAATTCAACGAACGATGAAATTATAGGATGGTGTGAAGAATGGGTAAATGTTTTCCTTTTTTTTGTGTTCGGGATGGTGGGGATGGAATGCGGAAAGTGTATTTTAATAAATTTATGAGTAAATTAACGATCAACGAGTAAGGATACATTAACTAGCCTTTTTTTTGTGTCTGAATTGGTCCACCATTACCGGTAGTTTGAATGACACGTGTTCCAGAAAGATTTAACGTGATGAAGAACTGTGCAAGTGGTTTGTTAATTCTGCAAAATTTTGGTAGTTATTGCAAGTCTGCGTGACTACTGACAACATAAGGCATTACGCGTACATTAAAACATTGAATTTTGTGTGAGATGAAAACTTTGCACCGAAACTTTAGATATGAAACTGATACCCAAATGGCCCAACTTGTTTCAATAGAGGTCTTTATCAAACAAACGTTAGTCATCCTAAACGAGCAAAGTAAAATGTAAAGCCTGTCCACGTTAAATTTCGGATACCAAAATAGCAGCAGAAAAAATTACATATAATCCAACAAAACCGATTGTTTAATTCACAATAATATAGTTAAATTCGAAACAGTTGATTAAGATGTTAATCCTTCTTTCTGTAAAATTCTCGAACTTTCTATGGTACACCCGCCTTTATGCTCTGCACGGTATCCTCAGATAGGCCCGCCGTGACGATTCTCCCTCTTCTTTTGAAATCATCAGTATCATTTGCTTTTTTCTTAGCTTCGAAGAGTTTCCGCTTAACTAGAGCCCAGTACTCTTCTATTGTTCGAAGTTCCGGACAGTTTGGTGGATTGGCTGTTTTTAGCTTGCACCTTATACCATTCCAGGACGGATTTCGCATAGAGACAAGCGACCAAATCAGGGCAAAACAGAGCTGAAAAGTCGTGGCTTCTGATAAACGGTAGCAACCGCTTTTGCAGTACACACTCTTATTGATAGTGCCGGTAGAGACGAAACTTTTAGATTTTCGACCACAACTACATATGGCCTGCCCAATCAAATACTTCTTCGGGAATTTCTTCCGGACAAATACTTCTTTGTCCGGAAATGCTTGGCAACGGCGTTCCTTTGCATTGCGATAAAAAAAGCCAGACCCGCAAGCTGTTTGAAGTTTTCAAGTACGTATCTTTCGTCGTCCGTTGTGATACAAGAAAATGTTTGCAAAAAATTTGTTTACAGTTCCTTAGCACGACTTTTTGCATAGAAATTTTGCTTGATTTTTACTATAACTCATAAAGTATTTAAGCTAGAAGCGAAATTTAACTAGTTGTACTTTTTAAGTCAGAAACTTTGGAGGGATTTGGATTAAATGTCGGTCTATAAGCACCAAATTGGGTCTATTTATGGATGCAACTCGTCCCCTTGAATAGATTTGTTATTAAATATAGTCCAGGCTTGTCTTTTCTGATATTCTGATTAATTACGTTGCCAGGCAAGGAAAACCCTTGGACCAAAGGTCCGAAAAAGGGAGATAGACCCCAGAAAGAACAAGCGAACCGAATGCCTGGCTCGATAGCGTAACCGCGGTGAGGCCTTCATCGTGAAGACCGAAGAACCTAAGTACTCCGAGGCCCCCAAAGCGTTGCGCGACGTCGCTAAGCTCGCGGGTCTCGGCGCCGACGTGCGGAGTATCCGCTGTACCGCACCGGTGAAATGCTCCTAGAGCTTAAGCAAGGACACCATCTGAAGCGCCAGCGTACGAAATGCTACGAACAGATCCTAGGATCGGGAGTGGAGGTACGTGCTCCATTCACGTTAGTGATTCCCCAATGTAAAAACTTGAAGAGATCACGGAGGCTGATGCCATAACAGCCATACGGATGCGAAAGGGTTCACTTGGCAATCAAGTGGCAACAAACGGCCTGCCAGTTACCGCTGCAGAGTCGGCCCTGCGGACAAACCTCAGGCGTGGGGTAGTCTGTTTGCACACTGAGTTTGCACCAGCCGCCCAAGGTCTGCTTTAAGTAGCTCGGAACTGGGAATGTAAAGGTCTCGATAGAAGCGATTTATGCCGTAGGTGCGGAGGAAAAAGGGTCACCACCCCGGAACAGGCAGCCTCCAATACATGATGCGTTCTAGAAACCAGACGACAAGTCACCAGCCCCAAGCGCCTGGCCTAGCAAGGATAAACCAAAGAGCAAAACTCAGTGCGGGTAACCCAATTGAACCTAAACCACTGTTCAGGGCTTAGCAACTGCCAGTGTCAGGCAGTTCGCGAGTCAGGAACGGATATCGCAATAATATCCGACCCATACCGCATCCCCGCGGTAACGGGAAACCGGACAGCCGATAAGTTCTAATACGGCGTGTGTCATGTTGGAGCAACTGGAAATTGAGATGGCTACATCTTTATATCAATCACCTGGTGGTTCGCCAGCATCACCCACAGTGTTAGGCAGCGCGCAAAGGGAGTGAGTACCCACTCCATTCGTTTGCAGATGAGGACGTTGTACTTCGATTAAAAAGTTTTCAAAGAGGCACTGAGTTGAACAGATTGAGCGTTACCCAGGATCCTTGCGGTGATCAACTCGTAGCATTCATTATTATCTCCGGCAGCACACCGCTTATACTGTTTAGTTGTAGTTACTTGATTATGACTTAGCAATTCATATTTATGTTATCTCAACTGAATGGCAACAAGTGTGCTACTAGGGACGAGTGTGCGACGCAACCATGCCCAGAAAGATCAAACTTCAGCTATGGAAGTGTCGACAGGACAGGAGACGATCACCGACCTCTGGGGAATCTGTCTTCGAACTAGAAGGAGGATATAAAGAACGGAGCTGTCACGCGTTAGTCATCGCCAAGGCTGCACTTAAAAAAGAGATAGTTGGCCAGTGACGAGTTTGTTTTGAGGGTCTGTGCTTGAAAGCCACAATGTGAATCTATGAAGACGGCTATCGGGTGGTCGCGGCTAAAAACCAAGGGTATGACAGCTCCAACCGAGCACCCCAGAGCTACCGTAGGTTGGCATAGGGGCCTCATTCTGTCACTGTAAAATTGTCCCACGACAATGCCTCCGTGGATGAAGTGATGAGGCGACCGTTACAAACGAGGAAATTCATTGCGATAGGCAAGCCGCTGAAGGTAAACAAAGCGCCAGGACCTGATGGTATACCAAACCTGGCTATCAAGACGGTTATCTCACTGGTACCTGCAAGGTTTGGCGGGGATGCAAAAATTGTTTGGAAAATAGCATCTTCCCAGACAGGGAAGACAGGGAAGCCACCAGGGGATCCTTCGGCATATAGACTTATATGTCTGTTGGACACAGCGGGTAAGGTGCTCGAGAGGGTAATCCTCAACAGACTGACAAAGTACACATAAGGTAGCAGCGGTCTGGTCTCAAAGCGATCAGTTTGGCTTTCGAAAAGAGAACTCGACGGTGGATGCCATTCTGCCCGTCACCGCGACGGCCGAGGTGGCAAATCCAGCAGCAAGCGAGGAGTCCGCCACGGGAGCGGTGTCACCCTTGACGTGAGAAATGCGTCTCAATAGCGCTAGTTGGGTGGCCAAGCAGCCGACGTTTCGGGGTATCCTGCACGAAGACCCTGGGAAGTTATTTCCAGGATCGCGTGCTAGTGTACAATACGGCGATAGACCCAGAAACGTGTTCGAGGTGCCCGCAGAAGTCCCACAAAGTTCGATCCCAGGCCCAGGCGCTAGCAGTGGATCACGATGTACGATGATGAACTGCCAGCTTGAGTTCCAGAACGGGATGAAGATTGTCGGGCTCGCGTGACGACGATCAACCTGGAGTGTGTGCGGTACGAATCGCATCGGGCCACCGCACTAAGTACCAAGAGCTTACCTCGGCAAACTCATACCGCAGCCCAGCTCATACGACAAGCGCACGAACAGCACAGTGTCGCCGGAACGCGGTGTGCGTACTTCTAGCGGTGGTTGATGTCCGGTATTTGTAGTATCTGTGAAAGCACGGGCCAGTATGCAGCGAAAGCGGATCGAGACCGCAGCACACGTGTTCTTCGTGTGCCCCACTTCAATCGACGCGAGGAACGGCATGATGGCTGTGAGCGGTCGGGTCACGACCCCGGATAATCTTGTCCAGAAGATGTGTCAAGGTTAGAACCTCTTTTGTATAAAATTTACATGTCAGGTATCTTCTGCATTTTGATAGTTGGCAACTTACACTATATGAATCTTAATTAGATTTGGTTTAAGGACATAATATCAAGATGTTAGAGATCTGGAAATGTAAGTTTGAGATTCTTCATACTAATTCCCATACAAACTTTGAATAGCGTGTGCAAAGCCAAATTAAAACCAAATGTGTTCAAATTTTTTGGGGACTATCAGGACCCAAATTGGCGTCGATTAGGCTTAGGAGAGCAAAAATTTCGAAATTTGCATCAGCCTAATGTCCATGTCCATACGCGATTCCCCTTTCCAAAAATCTTCGATTTTTCCTCTTTTCGTTCGTTTTTCGTTTCGTTCTTGAGTTTTCTTAAAGAGGGGTGTTTTATACCTGGATGAACACACAACATTGATGTAATGTTATATACAGGGTGTCTCACAATAGGTTTCACTAAAACAAAATGAGATTACAACAAAACATATCAACCAAATCATAGCATTTATTTTTCATTTGAAAGATACATGTTGTAGAAATAATCCATATTAATTCGAATCTCTCGCCCTTTTCCTTGATAACTTTGCGCAAACGCTTTGTAAACCCATCGCAGCTGGCACGCATGATTGCCTGAGAAATTTGGTTCCAAATATCAACCAAATGTTTCTTGAATAGATCTAAAGTAAGCCCTTTTGTAGGGCCTATGTGGTTAAGCATGCCACAAACAAAGTAGTCAAGTGGCTTGAGAACCGGTAAAGATGCAGGCCAATCTTCACTTGTGATGAAATCGGGCAAAATGTCCGCTTGTATCTTCTTTGCCTTGTGAGCTGAAGCTGAGTCCTGTTGGAAACAATATGGTGTATTCCCATACAACTTTGAAGCATGAGGAAGCAGATGGTTCTTCAAAACCTGCTCGATGTAATATTCAGCGTTTGATTTTTACGTTATGTTTTATGAATAGAAGAGGAAGTTTTCCTTTTCGTGAAACGGCGCCCCTTACCATGATTTGCGATACATTCTGGTAGCGTTCTAAAGCTAGTTTATCTCTTCGAATATTGGCAAGACTTTTGTCATACGCCCTATTATTTTGTTGATTGACTGTCTTGAAGGAGGAAAAGCTTTTCATCCGAAAATAAAATCGCACAGTCACCGTTCCGAACCAAAATATTTCTGCTTCTTTGGACCCTGGCTAGCTTTGACGCTCCGTCAACCCGTGAACCCGTTGTTTCTTGTACGGCTTGCATTCCAGATCATGTCAGAGGAGCCTGTTCATTGACGCAGGGGAAATTTGAAATTGTTTACTCAATTTACGGCCGGATACGGCCGGATTACGTCTTCATCGCTCCCTCACACGTTTAATATTTTTCTTCATTCTGACGTTTGTCTAGCACCTCCTTTGTGTTGAATATAGACATTTTCAGTTTTTTTCAATCGTTTCAAGGTACGAACAACAAAACGCTTACTCAATCCGAACTGCTTTAAGCTATTCAATATATGACACGGTCTAAGCTTTTACAAATGTAATTTTAAAACTTGCTCCCATATGGCTCCCATGGTAGCTAATAAATATAAACAAATAGAATCGCTTATTTTCTTCAGTGATAAACTGTCGGAAAATACACCATTTTGAGTGTATAATCAATTCTGCTGTTAAAATTACGCAGATGAAATAAACCAAGACTGAAAAAGGTGACATTTATTGTGAGGCACACTGTAGATTAGAAGGAAGACTAATAAAAACAAAATTAGTATTAAGCATGATTTTGTCAGTGAATCACACATAAATTACACATACGTGTGCCGTCAGAATGATTCGTCCGTTGTGAAGTGGAGAGATGAGACATGTAATCCAATTCAATGGTTGCATAGCACCTGCCAAACAGTCATACTTAGTTACGGTGAACAATATGCGAAACATAGTAAGCCTTGCATTCGGACAGGCACTTCAAATCAAGCACAAGTGGTGTAAACACGCATCAGGATTGACGTGCTTATAATATTGTAAAATCAAAAAGTGAATAGTCTCTCCTGATCAAAATCATTCAGCAGTTTCAAATGAAACAAGCACCAGAGGCGTTTCAAAAAAAAAATAGAAAAGTAACTTAACCCTCCATATGAAAAGTATAGAGTTCTTTAGAAAATCCAGAAAACTTCAACCAGACAAATGACCAAATATACCCCAAATTTTCAGACCGTCCGTTTCCAGCGAAAATTACCCACATTTCTGAAAACCCGTCTCTCTCGCGCTTTCTTTGTCCAAACATTACATCTACATCCATCCGTCTCTTAACCGTTCCAAATTGGGGCACGTCAAAGTTGTAAACATAGCACTACCCTGGCACCATCAGGAATTCTCCTTTGTGTGCACGAAACCCCTCTGATGGGAGCTGCTGCTGAAGCTTCGACGGCTTGACCTTAATAAGGACACGACAAAATTCGTTCCGAGGACGAACTGCATCCGTCCCACGCCCGGATAGCAATATTAGACCAAAAAGCGCCGGAAAAAGAAGAAGACGCAAAAGAAGCTAACACCCCCTTTCGTAATGTAACATAACCACCCGAAAGCGGAGTGTGACGCGGGGTGGGCGGATGGACGAAGGCAACGAAAAGGAAAATCAGATTACGCGACCTACCCTAAATGATGTTTCGTTGAGCATTTTTCGCCCCCCATCCTCTCTGCCGAGCGCTGACCTTCTTATGTTCCAATATCATAAAAATAAAAACGCCCACACTCTTCTGCTGGGGACGAGAGTTTAGGAGGGTGGCCAACTGAGCGACAGCTCTCCCAACAGCCAAGATCGATCGATAAAACGACGACGACGACGCTTGCTTGGTTGCTCGCCTGCTAGATTATGTTATTTTCGGCAATTGCGTTTCTCAACTGATGTTCCCATTTTCCCTTATTCAACCGGTTGGCCAGCCAGCGATAAACAATTAATTAGCCCGCGTGTTAATCTACTCGAAGTCACTCTTTTTTGTCCACTTAGAGACAAATTACCTTCCATTTTATTTTTTTGTTCGACGTCTTGGTGATTTTGCAATTCAATTTCCCTGCGGAAAGTCTGCGTTGCTCTCCGCGTCCCGACTTGCTGCGGCACCGAAGGCCATAATTTTCAATTAAGTCTTCGACGTAAATTGGCAACAAGCAAATAAAAAATTATAGACGATAACCGGCGCAACAAAACGCATCATAAAACTCGCTCACTTTGGCGGGCTCGAAGCAGATCGAAGAAGAACGAAGTTCTACTGCTCTGCGTTTGCTTGGAAGGGGACGGGGTGAGGGGTGGTTGCGAAGAGGGCCCTAACCATAAAAGTGTACAATTTCAAGACACACACTCTTGTGGAAGGTGCAGCCAGTGAAAAAGCCTTTCCAAGTCGGATCGGAAACACACACGGAACATTATCAGCACGCTTTCCTCTGCAGTTGGACGAGGCGCTCGGAGGAAGACATTCTTTGCCTCGATTTGGGGCTAACCAGCAGCTCTCTTCAGTAGGTGTAGAGGCATTTTTGATGTGTAAAAGTAGACACGTAACGCTCCTCGTATCGTACGGGCAGAGTGCGATGCGGTGTGTAAGTTTTAATTACCGATTCAATTCGTAAAAAATGTAAATTGAAGATGATTGATATGGTTTCGCAGCTGAGTATCTTAAAAAAGGTTCTCGCAGGCTTCGGAAGCTTCGGTACGATTTTTTCACCTCTTGGGATATGCACTCATACAGGGATGAACTGAGGTGTGGCCAAATTGTAACGGAATTACCACCAGTCGTTTGCTCAGGCATTTTTACATGGTACCAGCAGTCTTTGAAAAATCGTTTTGTGTGAAACACAAACCATTTGTTTTCTCGTGTATGAATTCATTTTTTCACGTTTAATAATCATCTTTCTTATTCTTCAAAACAACAATAACTCCCGACAATCCAGTCGATGTCACTGTCCCGATTTGCATCGTAGATTTAAGTGGGACAAGAGTTCGCAGTTGACGAAACTACACAGTGGCCTTTCAAAGAAAACAACAAAATTAAAACCAGCAACACTGTACCAGTTTGGCATATAATCGAAATTATAGACACTGCATATAGACCGGAAAAAGCAAAATCATACAATCTGCCAACCCTGAAAAGTGTCATAAATTTGAGCAATTGATCTGGAACCACTTGTATTTGTACAAACTTGATGTAAACAGCGCAATAGGCTAAAAAAAAGATTCGGTTTCGACGGTGGTAGTTTGTTTTGATTCCGTTTGAAGATATTCATTAAAAGTCATAGTGAAAAGTGCCGTGTAAAAAATGAATTGTTTGGAGCGAAATTTTGGCAATAACTCACGATGTGAAGTGAATTCTGTGGGTTTCTTCCGGTTTCCAAGGAAAGATAATACAAGGCAATAAATAATAAACCGAAAATACTTACATTTACTGAATATGGAAGTAGAAAATCCCCTATTTGTTCAAAATTGGCTTTTGTCAAAACAACACTTGATCACAATACTTGCTCCTTTAAAATGAATCAAAAGTTGACAGTTCGTTTCGCTGCATGTTTTGACAGGTCGTTTGACTGCATAAGACAATTGTTGACCGTTTTTTATCTACTGTAAAGAATACCTAATCCATAGTGATTGAAGGGGTGTAAGTGCAAGATCAGTAAACTTGCAGGTTATTTTGAACACACACTGAATTTTAAGTTTAGTTTATTATATGAAATCCAATGTTGGACTAACGAATCTATTCGTTGTTTTCTGCAACGAAACTGATTGGTACGTTTTATCACAGAGAACAGATGAATTGGCCCATACGAATATAACAAAAAAACATGTGTTTGCTTATATTGTGGCGCCGTAGTGCGGCGACAATCCATACTAATTACTGACATCACGGTGAAAGCAATCCACCCATGGAAAGAGTTATTTTTCTACAAGTCGTTTCTGTTTCATGGGAGTCGTTTCTATTTCTCCAAATTTAAGATCTCTTGCCCTTGGTTTCCACGCATAAAGAACGGCCTGTGAAAAAAGTGGTGAAAATATATTACTCTTCCCTTGGATAAGAAACCATGTAGATCAATTTTTGATCTGTCATCCGGCACCCATGTATAAAACAGATCTTTTTTATCAGTTTAAACATCAACAAAGTTTGATGTCTCTCCATGTGAATTTGTTTCCATCCGCTCCATCCGGAAATCAACATCATTTTCAAGATATTTGCATTCCATTGCGTTTTCTGTTGGCAAATTCTTTCCCAATAAAATTACCAACTTTTGATAGCTTATCGGAATCCTCATCGGAACCATCAAAACTACATTCTATAATAATGAGTATAACTAGTAGTTGTAGTTTCGAGTAGTTCCAATTTATATGATTTTGGGTTACCTTTACTAAATTTTGGGTAAATACGGATGAGCGTGTTTTCAATGTCCTTTTGTCAAAATTGAAACACTAGCGCCACCCCATTAGACATTCCATACTAATTTGAATCAACAGTTCCGTTTATGATCACAAGCGGTCGTTTGAGCCTGGACGTCTGTTCTCTGTGGTTTGTTTTACGTTCCCGCATCTACAGTGGCTGCTATCTGCTCCATGCCGCCACTGGTTATTAATTTTCGAATACGATTTAGATTTAAAATAAACTTCCAAAGCGCAAATTGAGAACGACGTTATCCGACCCATTTTATATTATTAAAAAAAATTAATATGTAGCTATCACAAAATTGAGTTTGGCGCAGTTTTCTTGTGTTTTGAAAAACAATAAATCAAATTCATAAAATACGATTACTAAGCATTTGACGTTTTAGATATATTTATAACATTGAGTAAAATTTACTTAACATTGACTATGCTCGAATGAGCGTGTATGTGAAAATACTATGACATCTGGCAATATACCTTAGCTTGTTTTCAAGGTACTTTGGTCTTTGTTTGCACAACGAGGGAACGGCATGAGGATAACAAGAGCTGTCAGCCCGTTTACTGGGGAGTGCTTAGTAGAAAGGGACCGTTTTTAATTTTTAAAAAGGACCCTGAAATGAAAAAGAAATTGTACCAACTGTTCCATATTAGCATTTTTCTGTCTGCCACAATGAATTTCTGTCTGTCTGTCTGTCTGTCTGAACCTTATAGAACCGAAAACTACTGAACCGTCCTGCGTAAAATTTTGGTTTTTGGGGGTCGGCAGTTTGAGACTCCTTCCATCTCTGAAGGAGGGGGGGGGGCTCCCATGCAAATGGGGAACAAATTTTTGCACAACAAATTTAGTATGTGGGAGCTTTTAGAGGCAAAAAAATAGTTTTTTGAGACCCCTTCCCTCTCTAGAAGGGGAGGCTCTCAAATAAATGAAACAGAAGTTTTGGCATACCTGAAGAACTTATCAAGCAAATGGAACCAAATTTGGCATGTGGGGTTTTCTGAAGGTATAAAATGTTTCTATTGTGGTTTGAGACCTGTCCTTCTTCTAGAATGGGGGCTCTCATCAGATGAAACTGATTTTTCTACATCACTCTAGAACTAAGAAAGCAAATGGAATTAAATTTGGCATGTGAGGATTCTGGGGGCAAGAAATGTTTCTACGATGGTTCTCGATCCTTCCTCTTTCTGATAGGGATGGGGGACGGGAGGAGGGTCTCAAACAAAAGAAACACAAATTTAAACCAATCATACGAATTCTACCTACTGTTATGAAAATTTGTATGCAGGGGCTTTTGGGACCGGAAAAGGTTCTTATGACGGTTTGAGACCCCTTCCCTGTCTAAAGGGGGAGGGGGGATTCCAAAATAAAGAAACACAAATTTCTCCATAACTCAAGAACTAATCGAGAAAATAGAACCAAATTTAGTATGTGGAGGTTTTTGAAGGCAAGAAATGCTTCTATGGTAGTCTGAGACCCTTCCCCTATCAGAAAGGGATGGCTCTCATACAAATGAAACAGAATGTTTTTGAAAAATTTAAAGACTTCTGTCACATGTATAACGCTAGAACTTATTATTATGACGGAAAACTATCAGCTTATTATTGCGTTTTTACTAGTTTCCATAGCTTTTTTTAAGTTTTACCGGTCACTTTTGAATTATTCAAAGTGAATTATCATTTTTTTATTACTGCTTTAAGTTTTTTTAGTGCGAATTGTTATTTTTTTTCGTTGGCACATGTTCATTAATTAGTGCCAGTAAATGTTTTAGTTGTTCGAGACTCCTTCCTATTTTGGAAGGGTGGGCTCCTATACAAACGAAATACAAATTTTCGCATAACTCGAGAACTAATAAAGCAAATGCAACCAAATTTTGCCTGTGGAGGTTTTTGAGAAGAAATTTTGCAAGAAATGTTTTTATGGGGGTTTTGAACCCCTCCCCTCTTTAGAATGGGTTAGGGGGCTCTCACGCGCAACTGTCAAAAGCACGAAGCATTTGTTGAAACAGAAAGAACATTACTGCATTGTACGTAAACAATAAAGAGAGCTACGAATATTTTGTCACAAATTAAAAAGAAACGTTCCTTTGATGAATGACAGACAGATCTACTATATCGACTCGAAGGGTAATTGAAAAAAAAGTGTAACCACGTGAAGTTGTCCAGCATTTTATTTTTTTAATGTTTCTGTCAAGAAAATCGAACCTGTAGCTTTTGAATGCGTTCATTCTGAATCCGTGGTTGATCTCACTAGGCCATAATGCTTCTAAAAAGTTACTTGGTTAATGAGTATGAAGTTATAACTCTCGACAGCGTTTTGATTTTTATTTTGGGATAATTAAATTATACCCGCCCATCCCAGCAGCAACACCATCTTGCATGAGGACGACATAAGAGAAACAGTGATTGGTTGGACTTCACGAAATTCATTTCGTGTAAATATTGTACAAAAAGGTTTCATGATAGCATTTCACCAGATAAAAAGGAATATGAATGTTTCATACAATACATGAGACATTTGTTCTACGTACAAAATCCATGTTTGCGAAACGAGTGAAAGCTATTTTACGAAAATAAACATTCAGTGCAGTGGGGCAAAACTACGCAGTCGTTTTTGTGGACATTCAATAGCGTTAAGAATCTCATGTCTCAAATATCTCAAAATAATAATATTTCTATTCTATACAAAATAAAACTGAATCGGCCCCAAAATCGATATGTTTTCAGAAGGTTTCCTTTGGAAGACCCCTCGATTATTTACTTTGTGATATTTTGACATATTTTGAAGAAAACGGCCCCCAATAAGAAAATAAGGGGGAAAGGGGGGCTCTCCTACAAATGAAACACAAATTTCAGCATAACTCGAACCAAATTAAGCATGTGGGAGTTTTTGGAGACAAGAAATGTTTCTATGGTAGTTTAAGTCGCCTCCCTTTTCTGGAAAGGAAGGCTTTCATACAAATAAAACAGTTGTTTCTGCATAACTCGAGAACTAATAAAGCAAATGGAACCAAATTTGGCATGTAGGGGTTTTCTAGAGGCAAGAAATGTTTACATGGCTGGTTTGAGACCCTTCCTCTCTCTGGTAGACTCTCGTACAAATGAAACACAAATTTAAATCACACATGAGAACTATCTCTACTGCCATGAAAATTTGTAGGTATTTTTGGGGCCGGAGAAGGTTCTTAAGTTGGTTCGAACCTCCTTCCCCGTCTGAAAAAGGGGGCTCTCAAGCAAATGAAACACTAATTTCTGCATAACTCGAGAACTTATCAAGTAAATGGTACCAAATTTGGCAAGTGCGGGTTTTCGGAGGCAGGATTTTTTCTATGGTGGTCCCCTCTCTGGCTCTAAAACAAATTAAATATAAATTTTAACCAAACACGAGAATTATCCAGGCACCGAAAACACAAAATGTGCATTTCTCGGATAAGCAACATGTTCTGATAGAAGTTTACCTAGAACCCCTTCTTAATCAAGAGAGGGGGATGCTTGAGCTACTCTCAGTACTACATTATGCACAAGAAGTTAATCTAAGGTTATGCAAAAGAAAAATAAATGTTTTGTCTTTGAAATGTTTCTACACAGAAATAAAAACCATGGTAGAAACTAACGATCCAAGGGTTTAATTTTGCAGAAATTACACACATTAGCAAACGAAAGTACTTGAACGAAACGCATTACTAAAAACCATGAGCGCCAGTTCTACTGAGTTTTCATTCATTAAGTTGCAAGCGTAGCAAGGCTCGCACCGGGTTCAGTTAGTTTAATATCCACTCGTACATCTTACGAATAATCTATAAAATATGACTAGATGACCCACTCACCCCTATAGTATACCCCAATAGATCATGCATATTGATACGATTCATATTTAAATATAATGATAAGAAATACAATCACAGTCATCAAAATTCGTCAAAATAGCTTCTTTTTTTTATTTAAATAAATTATGTACATGGAAAGTACATTAGAAAAATAGTCAAAAATAACGTTTGCATTAAAAAAAATGGACAAAAATTTCTGTTTTTTTATCGATTTACCTTCACTCGCACTAACAAAACTAACCATGCACCATTAGTCATAGTAACCCATAATCCAGCAGACAAAATTTGACAGTTCTATCAGTCAAACTCTAACCTTGATGGCAAAAACAGTGAAGCAAGTCCGTCCAGAAGTGTGCGCATTCAAAGAACGGCACCCCGCCTCGTCAAAAGCGGACATCGTGCCGCACTTTGTGGACGCAGGATACGCCCGTTCCGGCATCTACAACATCTTGGCACTATTAGACAACAATCAGAGCATCGAAAGAAAGCCCTATTCCGGCAGCCGACGACCCTGAGCGAGAAGAAGCTCCAAAGGATGCTGAAGAGAAAGACCGAGAGAAAAGTGGCTACATCGCTCCGTGCTCGTGGCCGGGAGTTCGGTTCAAACGGCCAAAAAGTTAAAAAGTACCTGACGAATAAGTACACACATGTCCGGAAACGGAAGTCGCGTCCACTGGTTTCTCGATTTTCCCGGCGAATCGCGACGTGGTGGTGATGATGGACAACGAGACCTATCTCACCCTGGATGGCAACGACTGGCAACTCCTCCTTTTTTTACTTCCCTCACGAAGGAAGTGAGCTCCGCGGTGAAGTTCATTTCACACACCAAGTTCCCCAAGAAGGTGCTGTTGTGGCTGACAATCAGCGAGAAGGGGATGTCAAAGCCGCTCTCTTTTCACTCCGGACTGGCCGTCGTTCATCATGAAATACCATAAGGGCGAAGACGCGGTGTTCTGGCCGGATCTGGCGTCGGCCCACTACTCGAAGCAATCGTTGGAGGAGATGAGCGGCTGAATATCGAAATCGCCGAACCCGCCCAACGTCCCCCAGCTGCGTCCCATCGCGAATTTCTGGGCCAAACTGAAGCGCAAGATTTTTTTCGCCTCAGAAAAACCGCCGACATCGACTGGGATTGAACCCAGACCCACTGAGGTGCCAATTAGCAGTCACGCTTTCCACTACACCATCGACGCCAGCTTAATTAATCATATGATCACTGCAAAATATACTAAATATCTATGACATGATACATCACGGTGAAAGAGAGGGACCATCATTCTATCATTCTATTCTATCAATCGTGGGCTCCATTCTAGTGCTGTGGGAGTCTGCTTTGCGCATCGGCTGTGAACGGTTGTGTCGATTCTTTATTACGCACTATTCTATTATCAGGCATATTGCCTTATCTATTGTTCAGCGGTGATTGTAAGAGTGAGCGAAAAAAATAGAACAACAAAGTTACGGTCGGGTGATATATGTTGGTTGCTGTGGGTGTAGATCGTGATTGATTTTGTGATTGGTTTTGACCCGTACTATGGGTTCACCATAGTCGCCGAATCACCATATCAAGGATTTCCTTGTTTTCCTAATGAAAATAGTAAGATATGATTGGGATTGTACTGTGATCGATTGGTTTGTATCATTATTAAAGACTGGGCTCGGAAAAAATGAGACACACAAAAATGATCACCAAAAATTCATTTTAAATCGGATACTTCTCAAATTTTCAGGGAGTAAATAACTATATATTAGCTATGTTTTGGCATAATTTATTTATTGAATTTCCTCCCCCAAGCTGAATGCTCGTACACTTCTCCTAAAACTGCTCATGAGATCTTGGGCGAGGCTTTGTCCATCTTCCTTACACAATTTCTCCCAGTTTTTCTTCAAAGCTTCATCGGGTTTCCCGCTTTTATTCAACTTCTTCTTCACTTTTTGATCGGACGAAGTTCTGGTGTATTTGGAGGGTTCGCCTCCTTCGGGACCACATTAACGCCCTTTGCTTCGTTCCAATCCATTACAGGCTTGGCATAATGGCACGAAGCGAGATCCGGCCAGAACAGCGTGGGACCACGGTGAGAGCGGAGGAAGGGCAGCAAGTGCTTCTGCAAGCATTCCTCTCGATAAATCTGCCCGTTTATGGTGGCGGTTGTAACGAACGGCTTGCTGTACCGTCCGCACTCGTAGATCACCTGCCACAACTGGTAGTTCTTCGCGAATTTGTCCATCTTTCTCTTGCGGAACTTTTCCGGAACCTCCATGTGGGACGAACCGACAAAAAACTCCAGGCCGGGGATTTGTTTTGTGTCCGCCTTGATATATGTCTCGTCGTCCATGACGAGACAGCCTGGCTTGACCAGCCACTCACGGTACAGCTTCCGCGCACGCAATTTGCCCACCGTGTTTTGCTTGTCAGTCCGGTTTAGCACCTTCCTGACCTTAAAAACACGTAGCCCAGCCCGCTTCATGGTCTGCTGGACGAACCACTTTGACGAATTGACCTTTTTGGTCACGTCTCGGGTGGAATAGTTCGGGTTATTCTTAGAGTACTGCCTTATCTCCGCGCCTTCTCTGGGTATTCCGTTTTAGGTTATCGGCCGCTTCCAGCGCGCCGCTCGATGGTCTTCGTCTTCTGGAACATCTTCACAACGCGGGACACGGTGGCATGGTGGATTCCAAGCCTTTTGCCGATCCATCTGTGCGACTGACCAGGATTATCGATCACCGCGCCCAATATTTGATGGCGTAGCTCTTCTTGTTTCGAATGTATCTTGAAAACTACTTGACAGATCACGATTTTGCACACCTAAACACAACACTCTAAACTAGTATTACCCAATATTTCATTAATTTTTACCTACGCGATAAAAAGTTACACCCAAAACAAAGTGTCGCATTTTTTCCGAGTCCAATCTTTAATTAGCTTGTTAATTACGACCTATATTATTAGTTCACCATATGCGTCGTATCACCTTAATGTCGGTTTTGTTATCAAGTGATCAAGTTAGTATGAGAACTCGTGGTTCGCCGAGTAAGATGGCTCGGTGGTGAGGTACATAATTAATTGTGATCCATAAAGGGTGTCCACGATGAAATTGCCACACACAAAATTGATTCGCAAAATTCGAGTTTTCATCCGATTGCCATCAAATTTTCAGGGATTGAGAAATAACTATTAAACTTCATTTTACCATTTTACTCGTATTTTATTTACAGTCCATACGCAAATGCCCGCACCTTGGCCTTAACCCCGGCCATAAGATTCTGCACAACCTGTGAATCAACCGTTTTTTGCATGTAAATCCATACTTTCTTCAGTTCCTCGACTGTCTTCACTACCTTAGGTCGTTTAAGAAGGTGCTGCTTCATAATCGCCCAGTACTTCTCGATGGGGCGGAGCTCCGGAGTGTTGGGAGGGTTGAACATTTTCGGCACGAAATTGACCTTATTGTCCGCATACCACTTCAGCACGTCCTTGGAGTAGTGGCATGAGGCCAAATCCGGCCAGAAGATTGTTGGGACGTTGTGGGCTTTCAGGAGAGGAAGCAGCCGCTTCTGGAGGCACTCTTTTATGTACACCTGTCCGTTGATCGTGTTCTGGGTCACGAAAGGTGCACTCCGCTTCCCGCACGTGCAGATGGCTTGCCAAACCAGGAATTTCTTCGCAAATTTGGACATCTTCTGAGTGCGGACATGCTCCGGAACGCTGAACTTATCCTTGGCCGTGCCGTGAAAAACAGGTTGCCGGGGATCTGTTTGAAGTCGGCCTTCACATATGTTTCGTCGTCCATGATGCAGCAAGATTTTATCACGCACGAGCTGTTCTTTCGACTCCATTTCCGCGAGTTTTGATCACAGGACTTTAAAACTTGCAGGATGTAAATAATGCACTATGAACTAAATCCCCAAATTTTCATTAAATTCTACCCAACGGTTAAAAAGTTAGAGCAATTTCATAGTGTGGCAATTTCATCGTGGACACCCTTTGTTATTCGTTCGCCATGCTCATCGGGCCACCCTTTCTTGGAACAAATAAAGTTTTTTAAGTGACTACAGCGGCATCCGTACTGTTGGTGTAAATCGATCCAAGTTGGCTCTCAGCCGTTGAGATGAATTGACTTGAATTCCCAATGAATAGCCAATAGCATCCTTACTGTTGGTTTGAATCGGTTCAAATCGGAAATCGGTACTAATTTTCAAATTTTTCATTTAACAGCTTATCGTTAACCAAAACGAACCATGCTGCCCTCCAATCCTGTTATCCAAAATTCCAGTAATTTCTCTTGGAAGTGCAGTGGACTTCGCGGCTTCCAATGAAGCGAGTAATACGTCAACATATTCCTACCCTTTCCTTACTTGACCTGCATTCGTTGGTTGTTCATTTAGTCATTTACTCCGGAACGCGGCACAAGAGAAAAATTCTAGCAAACAAACTCTTTAGTGGGCAAACTGATTTGGTCGTCCTAAAATGAACGGATTTAGTTGACGGAGGAAAAACATGGTTCGCGATTGAACTTAGGCCGTCTTCTTGGTCTTCTTGGTTCCTCGTCGTAGCGGGTGACGTCTCGTTGTCTCGGTGTCTCGTTGTTGTTACGAGGGCATTTCCCACCTACCCGTAGGCTTCAGTAGCCATGTTCCTCGCAGCAAGGTTGACGGGAGCATCGTCACCAACAACCAACTGCACCAACGCCTAACTAAGCATATTTCGTGACGCTTGAAATTTTCGTACTCGCAACGACTTAGTCCTACGTAAAAAAAAGTTACCTTCATTTGCGCATTTGATCATCCCAGAGATTCGACCCTGCACGCTCCGCACATGTGTGTGACCACACGCCTCAATCAAGAAATCCATCAACAACATAAATCAACTCGAATTTAAGAAAACAGTGAGTGAGCCTGCACCAAAGTTCGTAAACATGAACACCTACTCCCCCATTCCGAGAATCCCCCCGAGCCTCCGCACCTCCTCCAGGAAAGAGGAGAGCAGCAGTCCTTGATTGTAATTAATTTCTTGGTGAGCTCTAATTACTCATTTTGAGTAGCACTCTGCGATAAGATTGGGAAAAGGGGCGATCCGTGAGGTGCTCAATTGGCCGTTATGGGAGATGCACGCACCGCATTGAATCGAATCTCCTTGCCTCATCCGACTGGGATCTCGCTTTATGTACGTATATAATTATGGAAAACAACACTCTCCTCTTGTTTTGTGCTCCGCCCGTTCTCATCGCAGAGAGCCCGGAAAGCAATAAATTGCGTGACAAACCATCGCCCGCCATTAAATGCACTGGCCTTCCCGAAGAAGGTTTTAATTTTTCCTTAATGATAACATAATTAAAATTAAACACTCATTGGGAAATTAGCTCGCAATAAATCATTTATAAGTGATACATTTTTTTTTTCTGCCGATGGAAGTACTTCTGCAATTGAAGACGCAGAAAACCTGTGATTGGGAGGGGCACTTCAATTACACGTACAATTGCATCAGGGGGAATTGGACAATGTTCGAAGGTATCGCCTTTCGGAGTCGCAATTGAAAAAGAACGGCGTGTCTTAATTGATCAGTGCAGGCAGCAAATGATGAATGGACCACCCCGAAGAGTGGCTTCGAAAGACGAAGGTGTCCACCATCGGACAACAGTCGAAGCGAAAGCAAGAAGGAAGTAAGGCGTGAGTCGTGAATTACAACCACCTGGAGAATGTGCCATTAATTAATTATCTGCGGAATGTTCTTTTCACGGGTTCTGCTACAAGGGCCCGGGAACTGGACTGGTTAACAAATTGTATGTGTTTTAAACGGCCGTCCATCTGAGGAAGGGGTGGAGTGCGAACAACTTGAGCCAGTGCGGACTAATTACCGGCGAATGGAACATGAGGTTTACGAGCTGGTCTCGTTCACGAATTGCGATACTTAAGCTGCAAATTAGGCTAACTAATTGGTTCAAGCAGTCAGAAGTTGCAGAAGGTGGTGAAAAAATTTGGTTAGAATGAACTATATTAACAATATAAGTCACTTCCTTTTTCCACATCTACATGTTAAGCGACCCGTGTAGCGCTGCCAACAGAACCATCTGGTGATAAAAAGGGTAAGCAAAATATATTTTACCCTGCAATTTGGTTAATTCATTCTACCGTGTATCCACGTTAAAACTAATATACTCTTTTTATGAGTATTGTTTGCTCACACAGAAAAAAGGTTGATAGTCAAATTTACCATTATTGGGGATTAGGATGACTAGGGCAAAATAATGATTTCCAACCAACTATGACCATTCAAAATAGTTAATTCAATATTCACTATAATGCCAGAATAGTTCCTATAACCACAGAGAACAGACGTTCATCTTCGATCTGCTACTTGTGTAAAACTTTAAACTGACATTTCAAATGTATGTCGTTATGCTCCTGGTAGGTGGCGCTGCAGTTTTGCGATAACTGTCATGTAACTGTTTATCAATACAAAGCCTAGCACATAACCTGAAAAGTTTTGATTGTTTTTCTCTGCACCTGCTTTTTATACCGGCTGCCTAAATTAACTTTTTCACACGTTTTTCAAAAAAAGGTATATGGACATCAATGTCTGTTCTCTGTGCTATAACCATGACCGTAGTCAATAATGTGATGATGAAAGAATGTCTTCGGCCATTTTTCATGGTAATTATGACACTTTTCAGAATAACGCAGAAACGTCAAAATGTGCTTTTTTATGGTTTGTTTAGATTACGGAGTTGTAACATGATACAAGACTATATTGATGACGTTTTTCATAGTTATAGTTTTAAAAAACCCCTTTTATTATGACTATAACAATGGAAGTGACCAACACCAGGTTGATAAATTTGATTTAAATTCGGTCCCTTTTCCGATGTTCTCGTGTTAGGGCCAAGGAATTAATTTTTCTTCAAAGACCGTGAAAAACTAGCAACTAAAGAGCACGTCGATATGTGTTTGTCCCAACCATTTGCCAACAATAAAATGTTGCGAACCTATTTGTTGCCAACTAAGATAAAATATAGGGTTTTTTTCAGTGCGTGAACAGTGGCGTGAATCAATTTCAAGCCAAAATTTTATCTAATTGGATCAATACGTCTCGACTTCGTAATATTGCAAATCACTCGATGGTATGCAATAATTATAATTGCAAGCCGTAAATCTCGCTTTCTTCCCAACAGACGATTTTTTTTCTTATCCTGCTCAAGTTGCAGCAAACCATGACATTCGCAGCTGGCAACAAGTCGAAGTTGCGGCGAGTTGTTTGGAAATCGTTTCCTTAGTTATGGCCCAAACACAATGATAACGGCAACGGGAAACGGCAAAGCCCGATCTGAGTAGGCCTGCTAGTCGGAAAGAAAAGAGGCTAGATCCAAGCCGATTCTAATTAGACATATCGAAGACATTTGCAGCAACTGTCAAAATTGCCGTTTTCCGTTCCGTTTCCGTTATCATTGTGTTTGGGCGGTTAGGGCCGTAGTTTAACAATTTGTAATTCGTTTCAATTTGTCTGCTGAGTACTTTTAGAATATTACGCTAGGTATAACGAAAACTGCATAGCTTAGTTTGAGCGTGTGCATTTAGTAGTTGCCGCGCTTCTCACTAATGACGCTGCAATTGCAAAAAAAAGGTCACCTGAAAAAAAAAGTGAAGTGACTTATATCAGACCCCTTTCATTCTTTCTCAATTTTAGGGACAGATAGTAGCGCCACCAAGGGGTGATTTGCTAAGAACAGTGTGCCAGGCACGCCGAAGTAGAAAATCTGACACCATAACGGAACATGTGTGGCACACTTTTGACATTTGTACTTGCTTAAGATAAAGGGTGTATTCGATAAAAATGGCACACACATATATACTCATCAAAATTAAACTGATTATCGGATTTTCTTGAAATTTTCAGGGAATGAAGAACTACTAATGAGTTTTGATTTACAACATTTGTTTTATTCAATTTCGTCTCCCATCCCGAATGCCCGCACCTTCCTTTTCACTCCACCCATCAAATTTTGTACAACCGATTTTCCCAGTGTTTTTGTTGTTTTTACCCAAATTTTCTTCAATTCTAGCTCTGTTTTTATAGTTTTGGGATGTTTGCGAAGTTCCGTTTTCATAATTGCCCAGAATTTTTCAATTGGACGAAGTTCCGGTGAATTTGGTGGGTTCATATCCTTTGGCACAAAATTGACTCCGTTGGCTCGGTACCACTCCAATACGTTTAGAGCGTAGTGGCAGGATGCTAGATCAGGCCAAAACAGAGTTGATCCTTTGTGCTTCTTAATGAATGGCAAGAGACGCTTCTAACGGCACTCTTCCGTGTAAATCGCACCGTTTATTGTTCCGGAAGTGATGAAGGGAGCACTTATTTCACCACATCCGCAAATCGCCTGCCAGATTAGAAACTTCTTTGCAAATTTCGATAGTTTCTTCTTTCGAACATCCTCCGGAACATGTAACTTCGACTTGGCAACGAAATATTCTTGCCCAGGAAGTTGACGGAAGTCGGCCTTGTCGTATGTTTCGTCATCCATCACGATGCAACCGGATTTGGTGAGCAGCTTCGTGTAAAGTTTCCGGGCGCGGGTTTTCGCAGTGATGTTTTGTTTTTCATTCCGGTTTGGGGCTTTTTGCACTTTGTAAACATGTAACCCAGAACGCTTCATGGTTTTCTGCACAAAACCGACTGACACCTTAGACTTTTTAGCGACATCTCGAATTGACATGTTTGGACGGTTCTTGAATTGTTGTACGACTTTCCTGGCCATGTTACTGTCCATTGGACCACTTTTACGACCACTCCCTTCCTTCCTTTGGACACTCAGACGCTCCTTGAAGGTTCTTATTACACGAGACACAGTTGTATTTGCAATTCCAAGCCTTTTAGCAATCCACCGGTGGGACGCCCCTGGATTTTGATTATGAGTGCACAAAATTTTCTCACGGACAATTTCTTGTTTCGACGACATGACTGGAACTACTGAATGTATAACTATGAAACTTGGCAGATGAAAATAATACACTATGGATAAGATCTACTCAAATGTCTAGGTTTTTTACTCATACGATTCAAAAGTTACAGAAGATTTTCTGTGTGCCATTTTTATCGAATACACCCTTTATAATCTGGCAACCCTGGATAATTGACGTTATAAATTGTTGTGGTGTTGTTTTAATTTGTTTGTTTTGTCACGAAACAGAAATAAGTATTAGAATAAAATTCATCATAAGTGAACATTTGAGCTTCCAGTTTGTTGTGGCAAATAATTGATGAGGTAAGTGATCAAATCAATAGATCGTGACATGATACCACTACAAAGTTTCAATTAAAGGCACATTTTTGGAGCGAATTGGAGGCGGAATATCATCACATCAATTTATATTGTGAAAAAGCAAAACCTCTGCAGCAGGTCACTGGGTTAGTTTATCATTGAGAGGATCCGAGTAATTGAAGACGACGATCATGACTTAGAACCTTCATGAAGATGTTGCAGCTGGTGGATCTTCGTTAGAAGATATTAAGTAGGAAACACTGATAAATTTCGGTTTATAAGCGGAGAAGTGATGTGACTCCTGGATCTCGCCAATATCATGCGCAAAAAATGAATAAAGAATTTCTCAATACCACAACCGCCATCTTCTTCAGTACCGCGTATTTCATGAGACAATTTTGCTGCATTTTGCTTCATAGTAAATGTTTTTAAGATTTAATCATAATTTTATCTCACAATAACTTTCTTTCGCCAGACGTATTGAGAACTCAGCTTTTGGTGCCTTATTGGAGCAGCTGAAACACCTTGAAAAAAAAAATTCTAACGGCTGTGGAACGTTTCGGGTGGAGGCGTTATGCCGTATTTGCCAATCGAATGAGCAAACATCGAGGTTGTCGTTTTTGATGGATGAATGAAGAAACTGGCACATTTAAAGCTTGACCATCGGAAACGCGATTTCCGCATTAAAAATCTTGATCGAAACCCAAATCACATGCAAAAATTTTGCAAAGCAAAACAAACCAATCGTCTGGTTGCCAGGCGTAGCCAGAACATAACTATTGAACTGTCAAATTACTGTGGCACACATGGGCACCCGTTTTCACTAGGATCCAGGGATGCCAGATTTTGTATTCAAATGTCTGTTCTAAAAACTTGAAATGTCTGCGAATGCCTATAAAAGTCTGTAAATTTCATTTTAGAAAATTATACTTCTTTTAACGAACAGACGTAATAAGAGAGCGAGCTATGGCATTATCGCTATTGGTGTGATTATATATATATTATGGACAAATGAATGATTTTTGTATAGACTTCTTCTTCGGTTAGGCAGTGATTATCTCTTAAATTTCAGCGAAACTCTTTCCTAATCTTCTGCATGGCTCTTTGCTTTATTCTGGAAAGTTTTCTCTTGAAATTCAGGCCAAATTGCTCATGAACTTCTTGGCAGTCATTCCTTATTTTCTTCGAAATTCACATTTAAGAACCCAACCTTACCTTCCAGAAACATTTGGTAATTTTTTTTCCTGATCATAGTTACTTTCTAAACTTCTGATCAGTCCTATCCTGAACTACGAGGAAAGTTTCTGCAAAACTTTGAGAAAGTACTCTCCAGAATTTCTTGGAAAATCTTCTTAAGTTGTTAGAAGTTTCTTCCTGAACTTCTGAGAAGTTCTTTTCTGAACTGCCGAAATAATCTCTTCTGAACTTCAGGGGAGTATTCTCCTGAACTTCGGAGAAGTTTGTTCTTGAATTTCTGACAAATTTCTGTTTGAACTACTAGGAAGATCCGCCTATACTTCTGAAAAGTTTCATCCTGATTTAATCAAAGAATCTACCATAACTTCTGAAATTTCATGAACTTTGAGAAGTTCTCATTCAGAAATGCTGGAATGTTCGATTAGGAACTTTAGGGAAGCTCTCTAGCACTTCTGGGTAGTTCCAACTAAACTTCGCAACTTCTGAGAAATCCTCTTGTGCACTTTCAAACTTTTCATTGGTCCCATACGACACTGCGAGGAAAATTTTATTCCAAAATTTTAAGAAAATTTCTTTAAATTTGTTCTTGAAGTTTCTTCCTGGACTTATGAGAAGTTCTCTTCTGAACTTTTGGGAAGTTTTCTCAAGAACATTGGGGAAGTTTGTTCCGGAAATATTGAGAAATTCGTGCTCAAATTAAAAGGAAGTACTCCCAATGCTCCTGGAAAGTTTCATTCTTTACTCTCTAAAGAATTTTGAGAAATCCGTATTTGGAAATGCAGAATGTTCTCCTCTGACCTTTGGAAATGCTGCCAAGCACTTCTAGGAAGTTCCAACTAACCTTTCGAGAAGTTCGTTCCGGAACTTCTGGGAAGTTATTTCCTCAACTTCTATGACGCATCATCCTGAGGATTTTATTTCCTGATTTTTTGAGATATTATAGGTAGTGCCCTTCTTGGGTACCTCCTGTCTGAAATTTGGGAAAGTTTTTTTTTCTGGGAACTTCAATCTTGATTTCTGGGAAGAACTCCAAAACCTCTGAAAAATTTCAAACTTCAGAGAACTTCTGAAGCTTTGATAAGTCCTCTTTTGATTCTTGGGAAGTTCTGTCTTGAAAGTAGTATAAGTATAATCTTGAACTTCGGTAATAAATTTTTAAAGCTTCTTCTATGAACTGCTAGCTCCCAATACTTCTGAGAAGTTTCTACCTGACCATAGGAGAAGCTTTTTTTCGAGGAAGTCTCTAAATTTCTCAAATTTAATTTTGCTGTTGTGAACCTTGATTTTCTTTGGGACTTAATAGCAAAGGCCTCATATTACCAACGCTTTGACAGTAATTTTTCTTCAAGGATCGTTTCTTCAAGAATTTCTACTTTGAATGATACCTACGAAATTTCAAAATATTTCAACAAAGATTCTAACCGTATCTACTATATTGTTCAGATCCTCGCACTTTTAAATCCAAACATCAGAGAATACCTTTATTTGAAATGTAAAAAAATATTTCAAATGTCTGTAAACGTCTGCAACATAAATAAAATGTCTGCTAAATGTCTGCATCGTTAAAAAAGTCTACAATAAAAATGAAAAGTCTGCAAATTTACAGACATGTCTGTGAATATGGCATCCCTGCTAGGATCGGAACATCGTATCGTCAAGAAGCACACTAAAAAAATGTGCACAAGAGATATTGTGCTGAGCGACTCACCCTTGAGCGCCACTCTCATCGCCAATGAGATAAAGTTGAATCACATTGATAGACAAAACAAACACACAGACACATACGCCTGCCCGTACACGTACAGCATAAAACAAAGTTAATAGCACAAAATTGCCATTTCTACACTCAGCCAAATAATTTTAAGAATTGCATTAGGTTGAACTTATGAACGAAGCTATGGAATTTCATAAGACTGACTTATGAATGGGTTTTGTTTCACACAACGTGGTATTGTACGCTTTTAAGCTTTCCTGATTACATATGTTGATATATACTAGTGGGCAAGTCACTGGACCCATAACCTCAACGTTCAAGGTTCGAATTCAGGTTGCTCCACATTTTTCTTTTTAACCATCATTATATTTCAAAAGATAAATTTATGAAATTCATACTGATTTCAAATAATTATAATGCAATCTTATGAATATCGAAAGTTTATTTCGCTGTGTTATGACTTGAATTTTCATAGCAGCTGCTCTTATGAGATTGCGATTTTTGGTGTTTGAATGATGTCAAGCACCCAAGTAACCACGAGGCTGTAATAACATGCATATATAGGGCATATGCATTACGTCTAGTGCATCATTGAAGTTGGATTAAAGCTGAAAAGGGCCTCACTAAGATCAAACTAATGCTATATCTTTTGTGATGCTATAAGACATTTCTAAAGTAGCATTATTGCATTGGTAATGTATCACTACATTCTTAAGCTAATCTAACGTTTCATTACTAGACAACTGTTGAATTGATGCGATCCCGCATTACCGATGTTGATTTTGGGTTGAATAAGTGCTATAATATAATGCTTGTGGTTACTTAGGCAATTACTTACCAATGGGACACTTGAAAATACTTCAACATTGAATCAGAGCAATCAAAACCTCAACATCTCGCCTGTCAAAAAAAGAAGCACACTATAATCCGTGTGAACGTAACGTATGATCGAATATTTCAACGTGCTGTCACCAGACGTCGTTGCAAACCTAGAAAAAGTGTGTATCCACTAGATTTGTCTAGAAAATAATTACTGGGGCATCTTGTTTATTTACCATCTTTGCTTATTATGTTAATATAGTATATTTGATAAAGGTTACACTTCCCTACTTTCCCTACTAAATTTTTGACTAGATCCACTTTTTACGAAAATTGAGTAACTTTTCCGTGTGAAAAAAAGGGATAGTAATACGAAAGAAAGAGATGGAGTTTTGAGCGTGTAACAACGGCATAGAGTGAGAGTTGAAAGCGGTACCGCAAATCCCGATTAATCTATAACTAATCAACTTGAGTATGTAATAAATCATAAAGTAATGATAAACAAAGCCTCGTCATGAAATTATCTCCAACGGTGCGAACAGAAAATATTTTCGGAGCTTCAAAATGTCACTTCAGCTAAAACTCTGGCATTGCCAAAACACAGCAAATGGCACAAAGCACGCTCGGTAGGAAAACAGAATTACCAAATCAACAAATCGTAAAAAGTGGTATTATGTGAGGTTAGTTTCCTCTATTTTCGGCTACGCTGGAAAGCTCCCGAGTGAGGGGAATAAGCTTAATGGGGGGGTCGGTCGCTTTTCGGTGGAGTTAAATATACATGAAGCATAAAATAGAGGATTTAACGTTCGCCAAAAGGGTAACACAAAGGATAAGGCGGAGCACTTTCCCGAGAGCTGGAATTTAGTCATTACTATCAAAAAGGCATATGTTAGAATTTTAATGATGCCTTTAGCATGATTTTTTTCCAGACACAAGTTGTTCCAATTTTAATTATCATGTCAACTCAACCAGACGGTGACCTGCCAATATCCGAAAAGTTTCATCGACCTTTCTCCGGCATCGCAGCAAGCTTGTGTTTTAGTCTCTCCTTCTAATTGAGCACCTATAGAAACCAATTAATGATTTGTTGTCACCATCGTCCCAAGGCAGCGTCGGCAGCAGACAAGTATCCTCGTTTGTTGGCGACCGCCGGATCCCGATCATCGCCAGTTCCGATCCAGACAAACAAAAATGCCGAAGAAAAAAAAAAACGCGTCCGACGGACTCAAACAACACCAACCAGCCCCCGAAATCAATACTGCCGTCTGGTCGTTGTCGCCTGGACCCGACCGTTCTCGCTTTCCACCGTAAACACCTAAAACGTCCATCCACCGCTTTGGGTGCTCGGAGTCAGTCAGTCTGCTTTCGGTTTAACCGGGCATGTTTTCCAAAATACAAAAACCCTCACTCCGGAGAAATCGCCCGAAAAAGGCAACAATTTCCACACTTGTTTTGTAAATACAACACATTTCGCTTTCTTCGATACCTTTCATGTCAAAGTGATTTGTTATTTTGGCTGGATGGGGGGTGTAAGGAAGTGAACATTCTGCAACGATGTACCTATTTGCAATAAATCATTGCATGATGGCGTCATCAATGCAGTTTTGACAGTTCAGGGAGCTTGTTTACATGGACTTAGAATATTTTCGGTAAGATCGGTTTGAGATTTTGTGCTCTAAATTTATTACGATTGAAGTAAAATTGCCGGAAAACAGGCACCAGTGCTTATTATCACATCATTGCTTGGATCTAATCACAGAATCCGGAAAACGCCAATGAAAAATTTCGTTTGAGCAGTTCAAATTCTAACACCTTGTAAACAAGCTCCCTGAACTGTCAAAAAGTGAGGTTAATACATTCCGTGCAATGATCTATATCGAAAAATCCCCTTGAATGCCTCGTTGCTGAGGAATGAAGCATTGTTTCGAAAAGTTAAGTGCGAAATTTTCGGAACACAGCTCTACAGTGCACAGTAAATAATATCGGCTCACTTTGAGAAGTATTGCAACAAAAACTTGAATATTGCATCACTCTGAAAAGTACTTATCTAGAACCGTAGAATTTATGACATTAAATTTTGAAACTTCAACAGGGGGTTTTAATTTTAAAAATATCATGTCTTTTTTTCATCTGTATCGATAATGGGCGTTCTGCCTAGCGCAAACATATTTTTTATGAATCTCAACTATTTAAATTTTTTTCTCGATTTTTAAACAAGAAAAATCTAATCATTTTTATTTTTACAAACCGACATGCAGTTTCACAAAGTAACACTGCTTAATTTTCAGTAACGGGGGCTCCCATTATGACACAAATGTCAATTTATGTATGCTGGAAATCAATGGTTGGTTCGTTGGCGCAGGAAGCCTTTTTTGTAGTGTGTTGCGGGGTGAAATAGAATGGTGTTGTCTTGCAATCGTTATTTGTTCATAATAGGGAAATTGTTTTTTTTTTTCAATAGTTTCGCTTGTCAAAATTAAAAAATAAATTATATGCCGGTATATTATTATCGAACAATGTTTTAATCCACATACCCCCATAATACCCTATTACCTGCAAAAATGTTGACTTCGGCAATGTAATTCAGAATGTCAAAAACCTCCGGGAGGTGCATAATAAGGCTCGGAACTCGGCCACTATGTGGCACTAGTGCGTATGTTAAAGCATAAATGTTTGACGAGTTTATAGCGAGATCTCGACCACCTAGATGCATCGAACCATTAGCCAGGCTATTCCAAAGGTAATACTTTCATAAAATACATAAACTTTTAGAAGCTGGAAAGTGTAAGAGAGAGCATTCTCAAACATTATACAATGATCCCGGTCACCTAGAATGAATAGCATTCTGTCTGTCTGTCTTTCTGTCTGTCTGTCTGTCTGTCTGTCTGTCTGTCTGTCTGTCTGTCTGTCTGTCTGTTTGTTTTTTTTACAAGGGCCATCAAAAATCTGTGCGACAGACACCTGAGACACCACACAATGTGGTGTTGGGCTCCTGCCCGACCTGCTAAAAATGTGCCTCCCGGAAAATCCGGATCCCTTATCCTCCTTACCTCGATCCCCCCGGGACCACGAAATGCTGCGACTACTTCGGGGGGGGGGGGGGGGGATCTGTGCTTATGCACTTCTTCTAAAATTCCGACCCCTAGCTAAGGCTAGTTCGCCGACTGGCTGGATGATCCACTGCTCCGCTCTACGTTGTATCTATCTCTCGAATCCTCCTGCTTCCCCCCGGCGTCGAGGGTGGTCCACCAATTCCGGTGAAGGAAACTTCCGCACTGATGGTGCCCCGACTACCGGCGGTTATCGCAGGGGACGCTAACGCGCATTGCGCCTACTTCGTGTTTGGGTTGCAGAGGTGGTCCGACAGTTCCGGTGGTGGATGACGTCCGCATTGGCGGTGCCCTACATACCCGAAGCACTTTCTTCTTCTTTCTTCTTTCTTCAGCAGGCTGAGTGTTCGAGTGCCGAGGTCGGCCCGACGATTCCGTTTGGCAGAAGACTTCCGGTTCACCGGCGCCCCAACGACCCGAAGCCAAACACTGCTCACTGCGCTGGATACTCCTCAGAACCGGCGCTTGTTTGCTGGTCCCGTCTTCATTTACGCTGTAGCTCCCACAGTATTTGCGTCACTACTCTGCTTACCGCGTTCCACGTGTCTTCCTCGTTGCACATTCGCTCTGCAATATTATCCGGCCTTGGGGCAGGCATTCC
>JASCZW010010863.1:0-34488 GCA_034211315.2 Aedes japonicus | reverse complement strand
ATTTATTCAATTTAAAATTATCCTTCTCCAAGTGCCTGATTTTTTAAGACTTTGAACCATATATATTCAGCATTGCATGCATTTTGTTCTAGGTTTTTTTTCAAAAGGGTGAATCTAACAATGAGAGATTCTCTTTTCTCTCGCTCTCTTTCATTAACTACAGCGCCATTATAAAACTTTTGAGGGATTATTTAGTACAGATAGAAACACAACAGTGCTAGCATAGCATACTGTACAAATAGTAGAATAAAAAACGTAAAGCTGAATGGAATATGAATGAAAGTGAAAGTAATCAAAGAGAGTCTCTCAATTTCAGATTCGCCCTAATGAAAAAAAACCCTAGATTTCTCTATTTCTTTCGTTATAAAAAAAATATTTAGAAAAATGCTCCCTATGGTACTTTTTACCAAGCTCAACAACGATCATATATTCAAGCAATAAAATGATTTTTTCAAAAATCGACAACCACATTTTCAGATTACTTAAACATTCGTCTCTCTAAGCTAATCGAAAAAATACTAATTTTGTATACATAAACAAATTAATGAATAAAAAAAATATTTTAATCGAAAGAGCAATCGAATAAACGCGACAACCTTCTCGAAGTGTTGCACTACCTTCCAATCTGTCAAAGGGTTTGTTTTGTTTTGTTCTATGTTGAAGAAAAGGTGCCACGCAAAATGGTTCGTTTTTCTACACAACGCTCTTCCCCCCACCTTGGTCACCCCTTTTGTATGGTTCTTTTGGATCGTCACGGTCTGTAAAATCCCCTTCCCCCAAAAAATATGGTGATATTAACGAACGTTTCCTTAGCTGTTAATGACTCGCACTTATTCTGCCGTGAATCGCAAGTCAATACCAAATTTCCTGGATTTCCTATCAATATGGGACGGATATGCGATTCACGACAGTGTTTGCGTCCTTACACCGGTGTAGTACCGTATTAAAAACGAAATGAGTGAGGTATTTCTGTTCATAAATGCTCATAAATCACGTCATGCTTTTAATGGAAGGGAGTTTGGGGAATTGTGATAATCTGTACACAAAGGTCCATAAAAAACGTAACAAAGGGGGAGGGTTTTGAAAATGGTCCTTTCTTGCTTGACATCAATGAACGTTCCCTTTGGGGAATGCTCCATCCCTATGCTATTCGGGAGACATCTGCATCAAACGGTTTGCATAAAAATTTGGTGTTTTTTATTCATTTAAGCACTTCAAATGGATAAAATTGATTTTTAGCGAAGTCACCCCATTATTGAAAATTTGCCGCGGAAATTAAACAATTTTTTTAAAGTTCATCTGACATAATTTTTTTTTTTAATTTCTGTGTAGTGTTATACTGCAGATACCAGTACTGATTTTAAAAATGTAAAACAAAATTTTAAAGATAATTATCATAGATAATTTCCAGAAATAGTTCAAAAACTGATCGAAGTCACCCCGTTTTACGGTACTGATTGTTTTTTATTTCATTATAAAATGATGCGTGCAAAATTTTGTGAGAACGAGATAAACATCTTAATAGGCGTTGATCATGTGGCTCCATCCAATGATATAACGTGATTCTAATAACATATAAGCAAATTTACTGCAAAAAATAATTGTCATAAGGCATACAGTAGCATTTCAAACAAACATTCAAAAAATCGGTTTTAAAGGCTAGTATGCAGCTCAGGAGTAATGTGCATTAGGATAGGACAAGGAATGGTCGAGATATGCTTTTACTGTCGGAATTACTTACCTTGTATGCAGCTGAAAAAGGAGGCAAACATCGTAACGTTAGTAACGCCTGCCCATGTAATCTAAATAGGGCTGTCACTTTTCCTTGCGGAATAATATTCCGTTCGATTATTCCGCAAGGAAAACTGACATTTAACCACAAGACTGAAGCGGCTGTCATCCACGAACAACAATCCTAAAACCGAAAACTTGGTGCTGCGTGTGGTGCTGATTTGACAGCTGGGTGTTATTGGAGGCTATATGCAGCAAACACAATATTCGCGACGGAAGTTGTCGTTATTTGATTCTAGAAAAATCTTCCGTGTTATACTTAGTGCAGTGTTTATAACAAGGATAGTATTTTTTTACTGTTTATCAGTCAAGAATTATAATGTTTTATCTAAATTATTGATACTAGTAGTTTGGTAGAAGTAATAATTGTAGAGAAATATAATCCATTGTGAACCGAGCTTAAAATGTTAAGATCGTTACTAGCGCCATACAAAAAGTGGCATTGAAGCCTGCCACTTTTTGTATGAACTCGCTTTCTTCAGTCCTCTGCATTTAAGCCATACTGGAGCAGTTGTCAACATTACTTTATTGGAAAGGGGAAAAAATTACTCCAGGTCTTAACTTGCCAGCTGCATAGTAGGCTTAACTATGTACTGATTCAGCATGAACATTATTGACCAACCGAATTTGCAACTCCGTTCTTGCTAGGTTAGCTGTTATAATACAAAGATCGAGCAGAGGATGCTTAAGACTACTTAAATTTCAATGCGCAAACACTGATGATCCCAAACTAAGACAATTCCGAATTTTGAGTTTTCTTTAGGTTCCGCTTGACGATGGCCTAATATTGTTCGATTAGGCGGAGCTCTGGCTTGCTGGAAGGGTTCTAGTCCTTGGGCACCACTTGAACGTTGTTGGCAGCATTACACTCCATGGCCTCTTTTCCGTAATGGCAAGACGTCAAATCCGGCCAAAATAGAACGGAACAATTTTGTCGCTTCAGGAAAGGCAGCAGACGTTTTTGTAGGCACTCGCTCAGATAAATTTCCTAGTTGACGGTTCCGGCCGCAATGTATACGTTGCTCTTCAAGCCACAGGTACAGATGGCCTGCCACACCAGATATTTCTTCGCGAACTTTGACAGTTTAATGAGCTTGAAAATATCTGCCACCTTTTCCTGCTGCTTGCCGTATAAAATTCCTGTCCAGGAAGCTGTTTAAAGTCTGCCTTGACGTAAGTTTCATCGTCCTGCAGCACGCAATCAAACTTCGTCAGCATCGTCTTGTACAACTTTCGCGATCGTGTTTTGTTTATCATCGCGATTTGGAGTCACCACTATCTTGTAAGTCGACAGTCTAGCTCGTTTTTTTCCTCTCGAAACAGCGGGCAGCTCTTTTTGTCGTCGCTGTGGCCTCTGGCTTTCGACTTCCCCCGGATCTAGCTTTCCTGGCTGTCAACAAACGTTCACCGAATACTTTTAATATGTCGCCAACAGTTGATTTAGCGACATTCAACAATTTTGCCAACTTGGCATGAGAGTAGTTTGGATTTTCGCCATGCACGTGCAAAATTTTGATGCGTTGCTTCTCTTCCTTCGATGCCATTTTGATAACTAAAGTGCTAATCTCAAAATCAAAATCGAAGCATGATGCTACACGCACACATCTTCAAAATGAGAGGTGTGCAAACATTTTTAATGCGCAACGAAAGTAAATGCGTCAAGTTTAAGTCGACCAAATTTTGATCGAAACACCCTTTAGTAGGAATGTGTTGACATGATATTGGCGTTTTTGGGACCATAAAAATGCTCTGCACTTCCACGAGAAATCACTGGTTTGTTAAATAAAATTGTAGGACTGTTAGCAGGTATATTTAGTACCAATTTGAACCAACAGTAAGGATGCTATTGGGGCCACTCACAGAGTGTGGAAGTGATTCGCATCATTAGGAAAACAACTTTGTTTAAACTACACTTCAGTATCGAGTTGAACTGATTTCACCCGTGTGTCTCGTACTAATAACTCGACTGAGTACGAGACACTGAAGAAGTCTGCACATTGTAGACGAAATACGCGTATCTGTCGAAGATTAGCAAAGGTAGTTGGAATTAAATGGAGATTACTAATTTTTCTTCTAATTTAGTATTCCACTAAACAGCTCAAACCCTCTAGAATTCATGATTTTGAAAAACTATGTCATGAATAGACATTTTGAGGATTTTTCGCTATACTGGCCACTTTGAGAGACCCTGTGGGATCTGAATTCCTCCGGGAAAGTGTCCATAATCAAATTTTTTCCAAAACCTGGCTTGCGACATATCAATCTTCATGATTTTGCAAAACTTTATCTTCGGAGGACATTCTGACCATACTGGTGATTTTGGGGTGGCTTACGGGATTTTGAATTCTTCCGGGAGAGTGTCCATAATCATTTTTTTAACAAAACCTGGCTTGCGACAAATCAAACTTCATGATTATGCAAGACTTCGTCTGTGAAGGACATACTGACCACTTGTGGTGGCCCTGCGGGATTTTGAGTTCCTTCGGAAAAATTGCCAAATCAAAAATTTACCAAAACCCGACTTGCGATACCTCAAACTTCATGATTTTCCAAAACTTCAGCTTTGGAAGTCATTTTCAGTCATCCAGTGACCCTCCGGAGTCCAAATTCCTGCGGATTAGTGGTCATATTCAAATCATTGCCAAACCCTGGCTTGCGACATATAAAACTTCATGATTTAGAAAAACTAGGCAAGACATTTTGAGGATTTTTGATCATACTGTCGTACTTGGGAGACCCTGCGGGATCCGGGTTTGGTCTTCCTGTTGGTTTCTGTTGATTGGTCCAATTCTGTTCACGTGGTATATGGAGAACCCCTAGCAAGACCTTTTAAAAATTTCAGCTAATTTTGTTCACGGGAAGTGCTTCCACAAACGGTTCGAAATTTGTGTGGAAATAAAGTGACCAAATGTACGAAAAATCGCGTGCAAATCAAATGGGAGTCTCAATACCCATTATGGGTGTCACGAGAGAGTAGATAACATACACAGAAAAAAAACATTGAATTGTCTGTGTTACCTAATGCACATACAGGGAATGCTAGAGTTGGCATGAAGTAACGCGATATTTCATGTAAATTTAAGACCGATGACGCCTGAATCTAGATTGCAAACATTGTTGTATGACGCATGAAAGATTGCAAACAATTTCGATGTTTACGCCTCCTCAAGCTTAGAATTAAATGAGGGGAAATTTTATGCGTCTGTTAAAATTCATTATTTTTATCTGTGTACCATTTGAGGAAGAATAACAAGTCATGTAAAACGTATAGCAAAGCACACCAAGCCAAAGAAGGGTAGTCTTAATTTGGTCAGATGTTGCGTCATCCCAAGTAACACAACTTGTTATGTAATGTTCAAAAAAAAATTATCTTGATCTTTGCGACATGATGTCATGCGTTTTTATAGTATACATAACTTAATTTTGCTATCGTATATAACCAGAACAGTGCAATAAATCGATCTTTTTTTATATATAAGAGACGATCAAGCCATCGGCTGAAAATCTCTTCAATAAAGACAACAAGTCTCTTTTATAAAGACAACTTGAACAACAAAACAACTTGAATGGTAGTCAAACCGAGTGTCTATGAACACAACTCGGAGCTGGTCCAGGCTGGTCAGTTTCACACATGGACCAAACCTCTCATTCGATAACTTATATCAGATAAGAATCCCACAACAACTTAATTGGTGGTCAAACTAAGCGTCCAGGACAACATTGGCTGTATTATCGAATCACCGGGCAAACTGGCCAGTCTCTGAATTGAACCAGAAGCCATCATGCGAAACCTCGAAATCACCTGGAGTTCATAGAAACATGAGTCCCATGGTTATTCAATGATCGTGTCAAGCACGTCATTGGACACATCCAGACATGTTCCAAGTAGCCCGTGGGGGAGGGGGGGGCAAGGCCAGTTACTGACTTAATAAACTACCAGGTATAGGTCTCTTTGGTTGTTCGCCGAAAGCAGCGAGCGTAGAGGGACGCTAGTCGCCGCGAAGGCCGCCCTAAAGATAAAGGCAAGCAAGTGAGCCTGCTTTGAGGGCCTGTATCATCAGGTCATGGAGTGACGCCTATCGTAATGGTCAAAACCAGAGTGACGGTGGCTCCAACCGAGCAATCACCAGAGCTGCTGCAGGTGATCGTTGGGGTAATCTTTCCGAGCCACGACCCGAGTCCCTGGCCCTCCAACGGCATAGATTTGTTTCATGAACAGAATTTCAGTATCCCAGACCATAACGCTGTCATTCGTAACCACCTGGGCATTGATAACGGCACAACAAGGGTTGAAGTCGAGGCGACAGTAACGAACTCATTGCGATAGCAAAATCGCTGAAAGTGAATAAAGCGCCAGGCCCCACGGTATTCCGAACCCGGCCATCAAGACAGGTATCTTGCTGACTCCCGCAAAAAGCGTGGTGATGCAAAGGTGTCAGGACGAGAGTTTGTTCCATGACGCCTACATAATTCAGACCCTAGTGTTGCTACCAATGACAGGGAAGCCACCAGGTGATCCATCGGCTTATAGTCCTGTAAGTTTGTTAGACACAGCAGGTAAGGTGCTCGAGGGGGTAATCCTCAACAGCCTTAAAGGGCGAACACGAAATTATTGCGACACATTCAACAGGGCATAACTTTTTCACCATTGGGTAAAAATCAACCAAATTTTGCACACTTTCTCATTGATGTGTATTGTTTACATGCTGTCAAACTCGAAGTCGTGTTTTTCGATTCAACGAAAATGGAGGTGAACCAATGCGAGTCGAGAGAACAATTTTTTTCCAAACACCTGGAATTTCCTGACCTGTCGCACCGGCAGTTGGGAAAAATGTTGAACATTCACCATTCAACCGTCTCCAGAGTGTTGAAGCGAGTTCCAGGAGCGGTTGACGTTGGACCACGGCAAAAGGGCTGGAAGAAACCGGACCGGAGGACAAAAAGACGTAGGGAAAGGTGAAGCGGATGGTTAAAGCAAATCCCAACGTCTCAAGCCGTGATTTGGCTAAAAAGATCGGCATGTCGCAGAGCTACGTCCAGAATGCAAAGAAGAGAGCTGGACTGCATACATACAAGGTACAGAACTTCCCAAAACTCGGGCACGGAAGCTCTACGAGAAGATGCTGACAAAATATGGCTGCTGTGTGATGGACGACGAAACGTATATAAAGCCGATTTTAAGCAAATTCCGGGGTTGGAGTTTTTCACCGGCAAGAGCAAGTTCTATGTGGACGACAAATTTAGAGAAGAAGAAAATGTCGGAGTTCGCCTCCAATATCTCATTTGGCAGGCCATCTGCTCTTGCGGACTAGAGAATGAGCCTTTCGTGACAAAGGGCACAGTAAATGGCGAGATCTACAAATCTGAGTGCCTTCGAGAAGCGCCTATTGCCGTTCTTGCAGCAGCACGACGAAGCTCCATTATTTTGGCCAGATTTGGCATCATGCCACTATTTTAAAAGTATCCTGGAGTGGTATGAGGCCAATTCTGTCCATTTTGTTCCAAAGAACATGAATCCGCCATACTGTCCGGAGCTGCGCCCGGTGGATCAGCACTGGGCAATTATGAAGCGGGAACTTCGGAAGAGCAAGAAGACTGTCAAAGACGAGAAGGACATGTTAAGAAAGTGGAAAAAAAAACTGAGAAACTGGTACCGGATGACACTGTAAAGACTTTGATGGAGGGCATCAAGCGAAAAATGCATTCAATTTTACACTCAAGGCTCCATCGAATAACTTTTCTTTTGATTTTTGAAGTAAATATATGTATAAAACTACCCTTAAATTTTGGTTTGATTCTAAACATTATAAGAAAATTGGCATGACATTTTCGGTGTCGCAATAATTTCGTGTTCGCCCTTTACAAAGTACACGAAGGGAAAGGCGGTCTGTCTAATTTGGCTTCCGTAAAGGGAAGTCGACGGTGGATGCCATTCTGCCCGTGACCACGACGGTTGAAGTGGCATTCCAGCGCAAAAGACGAGAAGTCCGCTACTGTGCAGTGGCCACACTTGACGTGAAAAATGCGTTCAATAGAGCCAGTTGAGTGGCCAGCTCGCTCCAACGTACCTGTACAAGATTCTGGGAAGTTATTTCCAGAATCGGGTACTGGTGTACAACACTGAGGTGGGTCAAAAACGCGTTCAGATCACCACAGGTATCCCGCAAGGGTCAATCCTGAGCCCAGCGATATGGAACACGATGTACAATGAGGTACTAGGACTTAAGTTCCCGAACGGGGTGAAGATCACCGGGTTTGCTGACGACATTACCCTAGAGATATATGGTGAATCTATCGAGGAAATGGAGCTAACGGCCTCGACTCCTTTGCCATTGAAGAGTGATGCCCATCATATGACTGAGGTCACGGTTAACAACTGTACATTAGTACAAGTAACTCCATCGAAGAGGTCCCCAAGGTACTTGGGGGTTATGATCGACGATAAGCTGTCCTTTATCAGCCATGTCACTGACGCCTGCAGAAAAGCTCTATGGCTATATTGGCATTATCCCGATATCTAATAGCGCGGCGGTGCAAAGGAGCGGCATGGATCACTGCTTTGAAAACTAACAGCTACCTAGGTAAGCTCGAGAGTACAGACAGACTAATGTGCCTAAGAGTTGTTAGTGCATACCGAACGGTATTACGCAACGCGGTCTGACTCCTAGCGAGGATGATTCCAATAGGTATCGTCATAGAAGAGGACGTAGAGTGCTTCGAACAACGTGGCACAAGAGGTATTCGAAAGACCACTTGAGTCGCATCTACGGTTAAGTGGCAGCGCAAATGGAACAACTCCACTAAAGGTCATTGGATTTACCGACTAATTCCGGAACTATCCCGGAGGGTCGGCAGGAGACATGGTGAAGTGAACTTCGATTTGACACAGTTTCCGTCAGGCCATGGCTGTTTTCGACAGTATCTGCATAAATACGGGCATGGTGGAGTTGAAACCGTGAAAAACGTGTTCTTCGCATGTCCTCGCTTCGACGGCGTGATAGCCAGAAGTGGTCGTGACCCAACTCTGGACAATCTGTTCCAGAGGATATACCAAGACCGGCACATCTGGAACGTGGTATACAAGCAGCCTCCCAAATTGTCTTGGATCTCCAACAAAAATGGCAACACGGCCAACGGCTGGTCAGAGGACCACATAACTACTGAAGCTCTAAGTAGTTAGACATAGTGGGTGCTTAATAAGTACAATAGCCCCTCCCCGAGGTTATTCCGGAAGGTGGTTCCGGGGAGGGTCAGAGGGCTCAAGGCACGTGCAGATTTTTGTGGATCGAAGAGTGGGCACCTCATATCCACCCTGAGTTCTTCAGGGGTTTATTTGCAGATTGCATGCCGTTTAAAAACAAACAAAAAACAAAATTAAGCTGAACTGAGCTACTTAATGTAAGCAATTTTGATTGTACAATACAATCTTTTTGAATTAATATCCTTTTAAGACAACGCTTAACACTTATGAATTGTTCAATAGTATGTGGTCCGAAATTAACAATGTCTTCTATTGGAATCGTCGTGATAGTAGAAATATTTTCGATCGATTAGTGCAATTTTTGAAAATCTTTAGAGAAACGACTGAGATATTAACGCTAAGTCTAAAAAGAAACACTTTGTTTTCTGAAAACGCGTATTCTGATTGTTCGAAGAGTGAAAACAAGCAAAACGTTCTTCGTTTTGTTGGATAATATTCAACTACTTTAAGCTAAGCAATGTATTAGATCCTATATAACATTTGTGTTAAATCGAGAAAAAAATAGCCGGCGTCGGTGGTGTAGTGGTAAGCGTGACTACTACTGGCACCGCGGTGGGTCTGAGTTCAATCCCAGTCGACATCGGTGATTTTTTCTGAGGCGAAAAAATCTTGGTCACATCTTCCTTGGGAAGGGAAGTAAAGCCGTTGGTCCCGGTTCATAGTCATGAGTCATTAGGTAGGGTCCAGGTGATGGAGTCGTCTCCCTGGGGTCGGTGATTGTCACCCTGTGAGAAAATAGGCCGACGGAAAATAAATAAATTTAAAAAAAATCGAGAAAACAAATTTTTATTATTTGTTAAATCGTCATTGCAACTCTATAGTGTAATCTTAAATTTTTGCAAAGTTTTCAACGTTAAACGTAATTGGAACTCAATTGTGGAATCTTTAGTTTTTGCATTCATTTCAACGTAAAAAAAACAAATAAACAAGCAGGAACAATCTACAAATGCAAATGCAATAGATTCCAAAAAATATATCAATTACATGGCTAGAAACATTATAAACGTCAAAATCAACGTTTTCTTAGTAATCTTGATGACGTTTTGCGTTGAAATTTGTGCAAAAATCAAGATTACACGATTACACAAATTATGTTTTACGTTGAAATTCATGCAAAAATTAAAGATTACACGATTGAGTTACAATTACGATTTAGAGTAATCATTAAAAAATTTAATCCTATTTTCCTTGATTAGATAAAAAAAATGTTACATAGGACCTAATGCAATATTTGGCCCGGATTGACTCATTGCGGCATAAGCCACTGATCACCGATGCGACATTCGCACCTGAAACCCGAAACCCCCACAGCAATGTCTCCAAAGCCTACTAACAGTCGTGTCGCCGATTAGCACCACGCTCGCTAAGTGAATCAAGTGACCACCATGCCCGCTCGCATGGTGCAAAAAATGAGTAAAACGGAACGTCCTAATGTTTACATTCGCAGATTGATACCATCGACCGTGATCGCACCTTCACCACCCTCCACCACCCTCATCATCGCTAGTCATCGCTGTTGGTGATACGGATCGGTTCGTCGGGGCGGACGACACAAATTGCTACCGCCATTGCTGGAAGTGCGCGGAAGTGTACTGTTGTATCTGTTCGGTTGCAAATTAGCCCGAATGTGGCAAGAAGAAGCTCAATATGAATTTTAAATCCGCCGATCGTCAGCTTTGAGACGACACACCAGTTCAGGATAGTGGCTGGTGCTGACAATCACGTGCAGGTGGTTATCGAGCAGTGTGTTATCTTCGATTAGTGCTTTCCGCATCGCCCGGATATAGTAGTGAAAAGACCGCCACGAAGGTTAAGAACGGAACCGAAGGGCAAACCAGTAGTGTTTGCGGATTGTGTGAAGCAGTGTAAGGAGGCTTTGAACTTCCGGATACCCCAGGAATTTTGTGGAGCTGCTCCTTTGCTCCTTTGGAATCGAAAGTTTAGAAAGAGTTAAATTACAAGTGCTGCAAGATGGTGCTGAATCCGGTTAAGCAGTTTATCAAGGCGGCTGGTAAGTAGAATAATTATTGCCATTAATACCTAGTAATTGAGAAATTTGAGAGTAATTTCACGGGATCCCAGTTCCTAGTGGGGTAAATGCACCCAGAGTGGAGTTATAAATATTTAGTATAGCATTTGAAGATATTTTTGAGTTGTGCTTAAATTATGCTTCTTAACATTTGACTAATCTTGTTTTTATTGCGTGAAGTACGTCATTAATTATAATGTTTTCCAAACATATGGCTGCAGGATTATTCTCAGAAGGTTGCCCATCACTTGTAGTAGCAGGGTCAGTCTATCTCAGTGAGGACCTTCCGAAGACTACGGCCAGAAGGCAGTATTTCGAAGTATTTCGAAGCAAGCACTCAATCCTTTGCCGCATATCCCCAATGTGTTCAAGGTAGTTCAAGGTAAGAACAAATCTGCCACCTTGACTGGCAAAAGAGGGTGCGCTTGCTCATGCTCATTTACCGCCAATGCACAGTGGTTCAGAATCCGAATTTAGCTGGGAAGATACATTTTCAGCCTAAGTTTGAGGTTTTGGAGCTAAATTGTCTTCCACAAAGTTGTTTCTGATAACAATGCGCTTTTTTGGTGTAAAAAAAAACAAGGGTGATCCTTATTTTCAGAGAAATCGAAAATCTAACTTTTTTATTTGCAGAAATAAAGGCATAAATTATTCGAAAAACTTGTAGGATAAATAATTTCATGCAACTTTGACGATATACTGTTTTCTGTACCTTTTGATATGACCCAATTAAAGCATTTTTTCGGAGTCCCGACCGGAAAAAAAGTTTTTTGCGCTAACTTTTTCATTTTTTCACTTTTTCAACATTGTTGTTTTCAGATGATTTTTATAACTTAAGAGATGAAAGTTCTTAGTCTTCTACCGTTAGCGAGAAATTAATGATTCTCTTATAAGATTACGCTCTTTTCAAATGTGTTTTACTCAATTTAAAATAAATAACCCATCTCCAGTTTTCAGACATAATATGCAATACTAAAAATTCTTTCAAATGCTGTGAGGATATAATTTTTTGGTTTGCCTTTTTTTGTGCGACTAGAAAAACCAGCATTTAAAAAAATCCTATTTTGTTTACAATAACCATAATAACTTTTGTTTGGCAAACGATAAAGAAAATTAAAGCACACCAAAAGTTGTAAATTTTGTTGTTCAAGAATCAATGGGAATACAACTTTGCTGAAAAATTTGAAACAAAAAAGTTGCAGCAAAATAACTGATTTTTATAGGGACACCCTAAGTTCAAAAGAAAAAATGCTCCAATTCGGTCATATCAAAAGGTACATAAAAAAAGTTACCATCAAAGTTGCTTGAAATTATTTCTTCTACAACGTTTTTGAATAATGTATGCCTTTATTTCTGCAAATAAAAAAGTCAGATTTTCGATTTCTCTGAAAATAAAGACCACCCTACCCAAGGAACATTGCTGGTTTTATCATGGTTTTAAAGCATTCTGGAAGTCTAATTCATGCTCTTCAGAACCCTTATAAAACCAAAATTGTTACTTGGGTAGTTTTCATTCACACCAAAAGAAGCACCTTGATATTAAAAACAACTTTGTGGCAGACAACTTTGCTCCAAAACTTCAAACTTAGGCTGAAAATGTATCTTTTCAGCTGAATTCGCATTCTGGACCACTGTGTAATGGCGCAGAACAGTCCTAGCGATGTGGCCTTTTATTTTTTACACTTCCGAAAGTCTACATGTGACAGAAATCAAATTCGAATTAGAGGTTTTTGAACACACAACGTCTAATTTTACATATTCACATATATACATATATGATCTGAACTTATTCCACTTCCAAGTTTTGCTCGAAAAACTATTGAAAAATATAAATTTCCGTTAAATTTTCGCTTGTAGTGCTTATAAAGATTGTACTGTTCCTATTTTTCTAAATACTTGGAAACACTACAACACTTATACGTACCCACGGGATATAATGGCTCTTCTTCCAACAATAAGATTGAACAATTGGTCAAAAAAGCACGATGTATGTAATTTTTTTTTTATTAGAGAGGAAATTTTTTAAAGTTCATTCGCCTCTATGGAAAGGTTTTAAATTTTATCAATTAGACCTGTAATCTTTAAGTATTTAATTATTTTAGCCTCTGCTCGCTTATTGTTAGTTAAAACTTGAAAAAGGGATAAACCGATTCATAACCTTTTTCTAATATCATCGTACTTTTTACAATTTAATAGAATATACTGAACATTGACTTCCACATCACATGCTTCACACTTATCCACTACGTTTGTTTTAAACAAGTAACTCTTTGTTAGTCTTGTGTAACCTAGTCGACACCGCGTTAATGCTCGTTGTTCTGTTCTCTTATGGATGTAATATGATGATGCCCTAATAGACAGGAAGAAGAGCCCACCCTTTATTCACAAACTGTTAACAATGGATAGTTGGCATTTCCAGTCTCCCCATCCAGTCTGCTTCAATCGGGTGCCCTGTTGGTCCCTCTCATTACACAGTATCAGAGAAGAATATTTATATAATGATTTTAAATTTATATTAGAGTAAAATACTAAAAGCATAATAAAGGGTGCCCCACATCAAATTACATCACGGATAAAACGCTGTAGAAAATTACCTAGTTGGACCGTTCAACTTTCAGACAATAACTTTCAAACTTTCAGACATTAAAATATAACCCATTAGCAAGATTCTGTACAACATCTGGCTGGTGCTTCTTCTGTACGGAAATTCACTGTTTCTTCATGTTTTCCTCAGATTTAACCTCCTTAAGATGCTTCCGTAGTGTCTGCTTGGTAACAGCCAATTATTTTTCGATGGGCCTTAGTTCTGATGCGTGGGAGGGGGGGGGGGGGGTGGGTGTTCATGCCCTTGGGTACGAAGGTGACCGCGTTGGCTTCGTACCACTCCAGGACAACATTTGAATAGTGGAACGAAGCTAGATCCGACCAGAAGATCGTAGGGCCCTCGTGTTGCTTCAACAGAGCAAGCAGACGCTTCTGTAGACGCTCCTTGAGGTAGATCTCCCCGTTTACAGTCTCGGTAGTCACGAACGGCGCACTTCATTTTCCACATGAGTTCCGTTTTTCTTGGCAAACTTTGAAAGTTTCTGCTTCCTTACTTCCTCCGGAACATCAAACTTGTGCTGGGTGGCAAAAACCAGTAGCCCTGGCAGCTACCGGAAGTCCGCCTTGACGTAAATCGCATCATCCATGATGAAACAACGAGGCTTCGGGTACAGATTCTGGAATCATGATGTGCAGTCCCTCCCGGTCCTTGGTTCTCTGAACGAAAGACTTTGGAATTCCGCTTAAACGCTTCCACGACACGCTTGTGATCCTGATCGTAGAACATCCATTTTGACCGCATTTCTCCCTCCGTTCAATGCTCAGAGTCTCGCAGTAATCCCGAATCACACGAATCACCGTTGACTGCACGATTCCAAGTTCCGATGTCCCGATGAGAGATTTTACGTTCTGGAGTTATCGCCGAAAAAAAACCGTGTAAAGAAAGACGTTAGTGTACAGCAAAAAAAAACACTTCAAACTACTTCTACCCAAATTTTCAAAAGAAAATACTCAATGGGTAACTTTCTATAGCGTTTTTCCGTGATGTGGGGTGATGTGGGGCACCCTTTATATGATCTTCAGTTGGTAGATTTTTAAATGAAATAAATGTTGTATAACGCTTCCTGAATAGTCTTGAAACAGCCTGCAGAATTAGAAAGTCAAAACGAAAGAAAGAATGCATATATTGTTAAAGGGCGATACGGTCAAAATTTGGTCAATATCAACTTGACGTATTTCTTTCAATTTTGCATTTAAAAAACCTGAACACCCCTCATTTTGAAGGTGTGTGTGTGTGTGTAGAATGTTGCTCCTATTTTGATTTTGGAATTCACTCTTCAGTTGTCAAAATGCCGTCCAAGCAAGAAGAGCAGCGTATCAAAATTTTGCTCGCGCATCGCGAAAATCCGAGCTACTCGCACGCAAAGTTGGCAAAATCGCTAAAAGTGGCCAAATCAACCGTTACAAATGTAATTAAAGTGTTTGGGGAACGTTTGTCGACAGCCAGGAAGTCTGGATCGGGGGGAAATCGAAAACCGGAAGCCGCTGAGACGACAAAGAGATTTGCCGGTAGTTTCAAGCGAAACCCTAACCTATCTCTCCGAGATGCCGCAAATAAGCTGGGTGTATCGTCTACAACCGTGCATCGAGCCAAAAAACGAGCCGGACTATCGACTTACAAGAAGGTAGTGACTCCAAATCGCGATGATAAACAAAATACGACGGCCAAAGCGCGATCCCGGAGGCTGTACACGACGATGCTGACGAAGTTTGACTGCGTGGTAATGGACGACGAAACCTACGTCAAAGCCGACTACAAGCAGCTTCCGGGACAGGTAGCAGATATTTTCAAGCACACGAAACTGTCAAAGTTCGCAAAGAAATATCTGGTTTGGCAAGCCATCTGTACCTGTGGCTTGAAAAGCAGCATTTTCATAGCTTCCGGGACTGTCAACCAAGAAATTTACGTGAAAGAGTGTTTGAATAAACGTCTGCTGCCTTTCCTGAAGAAACACGGTTGTTCCGTACTGTTTTGGCCGGATTTGGCATCTTGCCATTACGGTAAAAAGGCCATGGAGTGGTACGCCGCCAACAACGTGCAGGTGGTTCCCAAGGACAAGAACCACTCCCAACACGCCAGAGCTCCGCCCAATTGAGAAATACTGGGCTATTGTCAAAGCGGAACCTAAAGAAGACCAAAAAAAACTGCTAAGGACGAGCAGCAGTTCAAGGCAAACTGGCTTTCTGCGGCGAAGAAGGTGGACAAGGTGGCTGTACAAAATCTGATGGCAGGGGTCAAGCGTAAGGCCCGGCAATTCGGATTTGGAAAAGCGGAAGCCTAACTGAATATTTTTCCTGAATTTTATACTAATTGAACTTGAAAAAGAAATTTAATTTGATTTTTTAAATAAACGATTTCACCGATTTACACGCGTTTTCCCTTGACCAAATATTGACCGTATCACCCTTTAGGTATATTTTAATTTTACTGAATTGTAATTTTCGATAAGGAATCAACAATTTATTCTGTTCGATATTTAGGTTTGACAAGGGCTAGCAGGCATAACACCTTGAATATTTCATAGAGTAACCCCTTTCATTACGAACAATACTGCCATCTGGTGAGTACTATGAGACATCCGATCAACTGAACAGACTTTGTTAGTGCGTGAACGTCAAAAAGCAGGTAGAAGAATTTTCGTTTCACAAGGCACTATTACCAACTGTCAACCAGTAAGATTGTCGATAAAGAGTCGATTGTCATTTTTTGTTGTTGGGGGATTTGAACACTACTGCGTCCATTAATACGAACTTTTGTTGTAGATTGTCATTAAGTGAACTTATGAGGATTATATCTTTTTTTCTGTGGTTTCGCGATGCGACACGTTCTTTTTCATTTCCTGGGATAGCAGCAACTCACCGAAATCTTGTTTTTACGTATTCCAGAAAACTTGGTTAAATCTATTTAAATTACACAACACTAATATTTAAATCTTTTCAATAATCGTTGCCATGACCATTGTTAGTTGTTTGTTGCGGATTTTTTTTTACAAAAATCGGCTTATAGGACGATAGATCCTGATATACCGTGTCCGGAAATAAATGTTGTATCATCACACGAACGTTATAGTTTTAACAGAAGTGCAAACAAGTCTTTTTCTCAACATGTATTTTCCTCAAGTATGTTCCTGAACACTTTAGCAATAAACGATTAAAATTTCACACTCACGCCCAAACTTTCGGATCGTTACTTGACTACTGACAACAAGGTTTGGACGAGCTTCTCTTCTCTGGTTTTGTAAGCTTTTGTCCACTTCTGCTTGAACTCTCCTTTCATTTTCTTACAATCAACCTACATTATTGCCCAACATTTCTCGATCGGTCGGAGCTCTGGACAGTTTGGAGAATTTCATCGTCACTGTTGAGTAGTGGCAAGATGCCCAATATGGTCAAAACAGGGTTTTTGAAATATGTTGCTTTAGAAGTGGCAATAGGTATTTTTGAAGGTACTCTTTGATGTAGATTTCACTGAGAATAACAGGGTATAAAGAAAAATAAGAATTTTCTTTGAAGGCTCTAACAAATAGAATTGTTTATAGAAAAGGAAACTGATTGATTTATTTTGAAGGAACATCTCTTAACTTTAAGAAAACATTAATGAACATTCGAATACGGTCCGTCATCAACTGTTCGACGAAGCTTTGTCCTAACTTAAAACAGATGCGTTGTACAGCTTCTTTGTCGATTTGGTGAATACATCTTTTGATTCTATGAACCAGTTGTTTACATTCTTTAACTCTCCAGTTGTTTCTTCACACCAACAAACACAAATATCTGAACCCCAAGGGTTTCCCATGGGGTTCCTTTTAGTTTTTTATAGAATAAACCTCTGAAAGTGAATTAGTTATCTTCCATGCAAAGTCGAGCCAGCTCAAGGTACATCCGCACCTTTTGCTTCCATGCTGCTTATCATCTCCTTGTTTCAGAAGCAAATCTTCTAGAAGGTTTTCGCGTCCTTATTCGGGACACTAGGGAAAATATAAATTACATGATGACTGTAGATGTTGTACAAATTTCTGAGAGTTGCGTACTGAGCTTGTTGGGAATTACTCGGAGATACCTAGAAATTATTTTACCAGCCATTTTGCTAGCATAAGAGCTGGAGATCCTACAGATGAAACAATCTCCCTCATGTAGTTTGCGGGTTTGTAGACCTTTAATTCTGAGGAGGATGGGATTTGGTTCATGAAGACGGACTGCTGCATCGCCTTGTACTGATTTACACTCCTTTAGTGTGGTATTTACGTGTTTCATAATGTTTGGTAGGGGTTCTACTCGAAGCTGCCTGGAAGGTCCATTACTGAGCTTTGAAGCCATCTGCCTGTCGTAGTCCTGATGACAACTCTGTTGCCTTTGACTGCTTTTAGGTAAAAAGCAGGCTTTGATTCCAGTAAAGATACGATTATTTCCTTCTCGTTGCTGTGTCTTTGTTTCTGTCCGTCCTTAATAAGGTTTGAAGTGATAATCGTGGCTGTATTTTGTAAAGATGTTGGAAGTGTATGTGTGTTATTAATGTCTCCACGTCGTTATTGATCTACTCCACGTTGGGCTTGGTTGTAACCGCGTATCCTAATCCCTAGTTGAGTCAGTTGTTCTTCAATGAATGCGGTCGTCGACCGGATACAACCAGCCCCTCAATGGAGTGGACCATCGGCGTCGTGGTGATGGCGAGGGTAAGCGTGGCCTGTTCCTTGGTGTGATGTGTGGTCCGATGGTTTTCCCTTAGTGCGGCGATGGTTTTCTTCAATCCGATGAATTTGTTGGGCTCTAATGGTTTGGTTGCCGTAATGAATCCTGGAAAGTGTGAGCTATTTAGTGGAATAATGTTTATGATTTCCTATGAAGATAGTTTTCCTTTTTGTTGATGATAGCTCAACTAGGGAGTTTTCAACAGCGTTTTTTCCGTGATGCAATTTTATGTGGGACACCCTTTAGACCTGCATGTGAAACTGACTCAGGACTGACGATGACAAGTATGTATATTCTAAATGGGATGCGGAGGAGCTTGGGGTATACCATTCGATGCAGTGGAATAGACCTATTAATGTAGTTTATATTGGTAAAATTGTTGGCATTAACCATAGCCTTCATTATAGGGTAATTGTTTTCAATTTAATCTACTTGATTGTTTTTATATATTTTTCTTATCAAGTTTGCCTACTTTTTATGCTGAGTACGAATCATCCTGGCCCTCTAATTTGTTGTGTGTGAGGGGTGATAAGATTAAACAATAATAGTTGCTTAAAGCCTTAATCTGAATGTTGTTTCTGAAGGTCATCAAATAGGACAGTAAATCATAATTCATATTTAACTCTTGAAGGCGCTCGGTATCAAACTTTATTTTCCTTTTAAAAAATATGCCAGTCAGAAGTAGAATTAAATAATTCTGCAACTTTTTGTGCAATTCCAAGTCAAACACTAGCCAATAACACTTGCTTGTTCATAGATTCTAATTCAAGCCTGTCGACGTTAAAATTCAGACCCACAAATAATTGCAGCAAAACCGATTGTTTATTTCACAATAATAGAGTTGTATCAACATTACCAAAGGATAATAAATAAATTAAAAACAGTTGATTAAGATGCTAACCTTCTTTCTGTAAAATTCTTGAACCTTCTGTAGTACACCCACTAGTTCGATCCGTACGGTATCCTCAGATAAGCCCACCGTGGTGATTCTCCATCTTCTCTTGAAATCATCAGTACCATTTGCTTTCTTCTTAGTTTCGAAGAGTTTCCGCCTCACTAGATACCAGTACTTCTCTATTGGGTGAAGTTATGGACAGTTCGGTGGATTGGCTGTTTTCGGCACGTATTTGACCTCTTTTACCTTATACCATTCCAGGACGGATTTCGCATAGTGACAAGAGGCCAAATCAAGCCAAAACAGAGTTAAAGTATGCGTCGTGGCTTCTGATCGTGGCAGAGTCGTGGCTTCTGATTAACTGTAGCATTCGCTTTTGCAGTCATTTTTTCTCGTACATATCCTAATTGATAGTGCCGGTAGAGTCAAAACTTTTAGATTTTCGACCACAACTACAGATGGTCTGCCAAATTAAATACTTCTTCGGGAATTTGGACACCTGATTTGCCCGGAATTGCTCGACAACGGCGTTCCTTTGTATTGCGGCATGTAAAACCAGACCCAGAAGCTGTTTAAAGTCTTCGAGTACGTATGTTTCGACGTCTATTATGAGTTATAAACACGGTACTTTTCGGTAGTTTTAGTTTCTTGAAAAGATCACGTACGGATTAATTCGGTTTTGGCTGCCATTCGTACGAAATGCGTTTGCGCACTTTCTCTCTTTCTCTCTCTACTTGCTTTTTCCTAATCTGTCGGCTTTATTCAGCTTTCTACATATCCTGTATCTTAAACAACACTTACTTGACCTAAAACTTGCAGAATCGTTCAATTCCACATAAATTTTCGTGTGCGTTGGCCTCAAACGTTTGCGTCAGTTTTCCACTCCATTGTTCTGAAAGATCACAGTAAGTGTCGTAGTGGAACTCACGACCGGATGAGGGTGTTTAACTTCAAACGAATTGAAACCAACAGTCATGATGCTATTAGTGCCATTCAAAAAGTGGAATGGTGGTTTACTACATAGAGTAAACATTCATAGTTTTTGAACTTCGCTTATTGGTCACTGTGAACTAATTTAAGCGAACTGTAAGAACTGTAAGAATACCGATTTGCATCGATTTAAACCAACAGTAAGGATGCTCTTGTGAACAATCACAAAGTGATGGTGGTTCACTTCATAGGAAAAAGAAACAGTTTTTAACTACGCTCAATAGTCGATTTTACCTGATTTTAACCAACAGTACGGATGCTGTTGGGGTCACTTACTAAGGTTAATGGTGGTTTAATACGACGGGAAAACCATTACTTTCTTTGAACTTCGTTTATTGGCCTTTTTGAACCAATATAATCCAACTATACAGATGCTGTTCGGGCCAATCCCAACAAACATGAATGCTGAATAAATGTTTGTTCAAAAAAAAAAATTGGAGAAGTTGTTCTGCTTTTTTTTCCTCTGAGCTGAATAACTTCACCAAATTTCTTTAAAAAAGCGGTTAATCGATAGTTATGTTTGTTGGGATTACAAGGCGCTATAAAGGTTTTTTTCGTTGGGGAAGTGAAAGAAAAAAAAGAGTTATGCTGCATTAACCTGCTGGAAAACCATGTTTTCGTCCATTCCGCACTCTTAAAAATAATGAATATTACCAGTGATGGAATGCTTATTTTATGTAAATACTTAGAGATTGGAAAATGAATATCACTCAATTGTATCACAGCCTAAAATTCCGAAGCCGTCAATTTAAAAGAAATCGCCAAATGACAATAAGCAAATTGCAACCAGTAAATTTGTCAGTTTTATTGCTGCTATGTGGCATTTAAGTGCACGTCAAAACATCGTGTCAATATCGGGTGGTGTGCGGAAAATTTCAGCGTGATATTTTGACATGCTAGCAGATGCCGCAACTTCGCCACATCAGTGGGCATCTTGACTAAGTGAACTACGTGGCGTTATTGAACAAGGAATTGCTGGCGATTTGAAAATTTACACAAAGTTTTCTACTAGTTTTGTTCTTGCTTAAACGTTTGTCTGTGATTGTATATTCTGTTTAAAATAACTTCAAATCTAAATCCGTAATGCGTTCCAAAAATAGCCTCTATACTAATATTTTCTGACGATGTCCAACGACTGGGGTTCGCACTAATTCAAATTAAATGTTCTGAAGCATTTGAAGATGAAGGAACAAAATTTATCATACAGTATAGGATTATGCTAATTTTTACTACTACAATGCATGAGATGAAAACTGCCATCAACTAGTATTTGTCTTTGCATTAACAGTAGCAGAGTTTGAAAAATATCATTTTGTGTTCCTCAACTTAGTTTTACGTCATGTCATGTAAGCTATCTTTTTAAGTTTTTATGGTCTTGTAAAATTGAGAACAGACGTAAGTGGGCGCTCCTTTTATGTGCATTCAAGAAGATTTAAATTTAATTGATTTTTCCTAAGAGTGGTGCCAGCAAATCGAATAAACACTTCTTGCAGAACATTGCATACTTTACATTTTTGCAGAAATGAAACATCGGTGACTTTTCAGCAAGACTTCATGCCTCCCAGATCTTAACAGGGCCTTCGTCAAAATTCGAGTGTTTTCTTTGTGGTTTGTCACGTCTTGCGTCTTACCGGCTATAAGATGATCCTTTTTATTTATTTATTTATTTATTTATTTTGCGTCGGCCTATTTTCTCACATGGTGACAATTACCGACGCCAGGAACCAATGGCTTTACTTCCCTTCCGAAGGAAGACGTGACCAAAATTTGTTCGCCTCAGGAAAACCACCGACGTCGACTTGGATTGAACCCAGACCCACTGGGGTGCCAGTAGCAGTCACGCTTACCACTACACCACCGACGCCGGCAAGATGATCCTTCTGGTCTGTCGAGATTGAACTTCATAAAGTAAATACTTTGAGACTGAAAGATAAACATGACTCAATTTTGTGTTCCATTTGATGTGTTTTAAAAACCTTATTTGAAATCCAAAATAATAAATAGTGACATACTGAATATTAAGTTTCAGATGCTACATTTGCTACAAGTGACCTCAAATCTAAGTTCTGAATACTAGGATTTACAAGCCTTAAATTAACATGATCCTTGTCTTTAGTGTTATAACAACATCAGACCTGGTTTTGAGGAAGTCGGTTTCACGCGTCACGACAAGTCACAAGTACAAATTTCATTTCACGTGAGTGTAATGTTCGATCATTAAAACTGCAGTATTGAAATAAGGAAAACTTAGGGAAAAAAAAGAATGTTCTGAAATTAAACTTTTTCCTGGTATTCACAAACCCAGTTACGCAGCGGTCCATTTGTTTATACTATTCATTAATCTGGCGACAAGTTCAAGCATCTTTAAAATATTTTTTGGCAAAGGCCAACGAGCGGGTTTGGCACAATGTTACTTTAAATTTTCACAAACATTTGGAGATTTAGGAGCAAAATGAACCCTACAAGATAAAATAGAGCTAATTTTAACCACTAATGAGTGTTCTGATCAAAATTTGGTCAAACAGTAATGTGTGTGAGTCGAACAAAGTTTTTATTAATAACTCAAATTCTTGTTCTTTTTCAAGTTCAGTTAATACAGAGTACAGGAAAAATATTCAGATAAGCTTCCTTATTACCAAATGCGAATTGCCGGGTCTTTCGTTGAACACCTGCCATAAGATTTTGAACAGTCTCCTTGTCCACTTTATTCGCCGCAGAACGCCAGTTTGCCTTGAACTGTTTCTCACTTTTTGAGTCTTCTTAAGGTTCCGCTTGACGATGGCCCAATATTGTTCGATTGGGTGGAGCTCTGGTGTGTTGCGAAGGTTCTTGTCCTTGGGCACCACTTGAAAGTTGTTGGCAGCATACCACTCGATGGCCTTTTTTCCTTAATGGCAAGATGCCAAATCCTTCCAAAATAGAACGAACAATTGTGTCGCTTCAGGAAAGACAGTAGACGATTTTGTAGGCACTCGCTCAGATAAATTTCCTGGTTGACGTTTCCGGTCGCAATGTAAACGTTGTTCTTGAAGCCACAGGTACAGATGGCCTTCCACACCAGATATTTCTTCGCGAACTTTGACAGTTTAGTGTGCTTGAAAATATCAGGCCACCTTTCCCTGTCCGGTTTCCGTAGAGAACTCCTGTCCCTGAAGTTGTTTAAAGTCTGCCTTGACGTAAGTTTCATCGTCCTGCAGCAGGTAATCAAACTTCGTCAGCATTGTCGTGTACATCTTTCGCGATCGTGCTTTGGCCGACGTGTTTTGTTTGTTGTCGCGATTTGGAGTCACCACTTTCTTATAAGTCGACAGTCCAGCTCGGTTTTTAGCTCTATCCACAGATGAAGGCGCCACCCCCAGCTTAAAAAATAAGGGGTCAAAACGGAGAGGTTCCCGCCCTGGAAGACGCCCCAACATCAAGCGTGATTTCCGTTTCTGGATTTGTTCTTGGAAACTGTGTGACAGCTAGAGTCAACTGATGACTTTGACATGAAATTTTCGTAAGGCCCAATGTCGAAAATATAAACAATGGCTTCTTCCGCAAATTTTTTTAAAAAAAAAACAGTCTCGCTCAAGTAAACTAACGCTTCTATTGTAAAAGGTAAAAGTAAGTTTTCCCATAGAAAAACCTATGTTAAATTAAAACCGCGGGCGCTGAAATATAGTTTCACCGATCGAGCTGAAACTTTGCAAAGTTATTAAAGAACCCAAAAGGCTTTCAAAAAACAGCAAGGAGCGAATTTTTTTTCTTCCATATGTCCGTGTCCCAGGCTAAGGTCCACATTACATACCTTAGAGTTATATACTCTTCACGTAGAAAAAAGGCTTGCGGCTCTAGCGTGGATCGTTCACAACCGTGTCTGCATCAAAAACCCGATAAATAATAATTATAACATAGTGATAAATATTATAGATTTATTAAGTTCCTGGGCTGAACAAAATTTTCCATCAATGAATTTATTCAAAATCTGTTGTAGCATCACATTCATAGGCATGCAATCATTGCCGCAATTGATCGCTATTCGTTCTCAGCCATATCTGTCTAAACAAACCATTGAAATTGCAACTGTCATCCAACAATAAAAAGAATAATTTACACAACGAGATATCATCATCATCATCATCATCATCGTCAACCGGCTACGATGCGCATTTCTCCATTGGAGACCCACCTGTTCGAGCCGAGAGAAAACTTATCCACTAATGCGCCGCCTAAAGCGCTATCGCCCACAATCGACTACCGGTGCCGCCGGCGAACAATAATAACACTCAATTAGTAATAGCGTATCAAAATTATATGAAACATATAGAAGAAAATAAAAAACTACATCAGACCGTGTCGTGTATGATTGATTCAATGGTCGGGAAAAAGGCGACCGATGAGGAATTATTTACGCCAATTGAACACGGCGAATGCAAATTAGTGTGGTGTTTGTGGTGACGCTTTGGCTTGCAGATTTAGATGAACTTGGATTGGACGGTGGTGCTCGGGACGCCACTGAACCATGCTTTCCGCAACCTTATGCAACGGTTGTTGTATAGTGAATACATATAAGCGATATTTTAGCGTTAGTAAACGGCGACGACCGATGTGTGCTGTGCGCCGCGTCGTACGTAAATCGTTTTGGGAATTAGATTGTACTGATTTCGTGATTTAGATCGATGCGATAATGAGGATAATAATTGTGCGGTTGAATCGGCGGGGGGTGTATTAATTCCGAACTTATTGCGAGTGCTAGCTTACAGTGCTCTCGCTTCGTTGTGCGCTGTCGTGCGTCGATATTGTTGACGTGAATCGAGAAGCATAGCAACACCATCGAATGACGAATGATGGGAAACTTCAAGCGATAAGAAAGTCGCGACCTACAACAAGTTCTAGCATTTGAATTACAGCGTATTCTGGAATGTTCAAACAGCGATATTCATCAGCACACGACTACTGATTGTTTAAGTTTCCATGGTTATTTTTCATCGTATGATTGAAAATGAAAAACTGCTATATTTTCCAAGCGTGACTTGGATCTGATTTGATTTGTTTGATTCGTTGTCAATGAAAGATCTACATATCAGTCAATCAAACTTTTCACACATGATTTTATTTTGCTTTATTCAACCTACGTTGAATAAAACAAATTGAAATGTAAATAAATTAGTTTTTTTTTGTGATAATGTTTGCTTACTTTTAACAACAAGATAAACATCACACATGGTGTCACTCACCCTGCAGTTCTATGATTTCGACTAGGATGAATTGGGAGTACTCAATACTTATTGAGTTTAATATAGGAACATTTTCCCCAAATCTATATTTTTGTCGTTAAAAAAAATTAAGGAAAAAATTATTACACGTTTAACAATCAGAATAATGTTAATTTGCTCTTACCGTGAACTTCCCTGGGTCAGCATTATCAAGCATCGTTGTAGTAGGGCAACTTCAGCTACCTGACCAGTTTTTTTAAATCTGCTGCAACAAATCTCACTAGTCATCGTGTCGTAAGAGACATGTGCATGGAGTGTGCTTGACAGCCTCGAAATCCATTTGTTGTAACGAAGGTCCAGTATATACTTTCGGCTAAAGCAATCTCTGCAACAATGTTCTCTAAGAAGATTCACCGTAATGTCCGAATGGACCATTTCGCCTAAGGTTTGTCCCGTGTTGTTTCTGATTGCGCTAACCCCTCGGTTGACGAGGCTTCTTCTATCGTATGGGTGGTGGAAAACCAACTTGAAAATGTATACCATGTGTACTATGTTACTACCCCAAATCATGGATTGTTTACACATTTTTCGTTACTAATACCGACAAACACCCTGCTCTTCGCCACCTGTATAGACCTCATTGAGAGCTATCTACTGACAAACAGCGACAACTTGATTGCGCATCTAATAATTTAGCACTGTTTACGATTTTTTAAACCTTTCTGGCATTATGATTTCACTGGTCAAGTTGTCAGATTTTTGCACGATCTTCAAATGAAGGTGAACAGAAATAGTCACAAGTTCCATCTGAACTATTCTAATTGAGAAACAAATCGCTATTTGGCAAGGAAATTGTAGGTTCGCTTCTCAACTATAGACTGTTCCGAAAAATATAAATTCTCAAATAAAAAAGACCACACTGTGATTTTTGATTGTTTTATTCTTACACATAGTAAATAAAAATGTTTTCTTTCCATCTGCATTTCAATTTGCTCGATTTTTCGTAGTGTAGGCAAGTTCTTTAACTTCTCAAGTTCTCTAAGCTTCTGCACAGGGGTTTCTCCTATCATTTTCACCACTTTTGGCCAGTCTTTTTTAAAAATTTCAACACAATCCACTGGTTTCATATGTTTTCTCAGCTTCGCCTTTGTCAAAGCCCAGAAAGTTTCTGGGCAGTTTGATGGATTCATCTCGTTTGGTACAATTACGACATTGTTGCTCTTGTACCACTCTAGCGCATATTAGGAAGGTCCATTAATTATGTCACGCAGTAAGGGGGAGGGGTTTGGGAAAACGACGATCCATCAAAAAATTTGAAGGTTCACAAAAAACGTGACAAGGGGGGAGGGGTTGTAAAAGTCAATTTTGCGTGACGTAATTAATGGACGTTCCCTTAATAGTAATGGCAGAAAGCAAGATCAAGCCAAGAGATTATAGGCGTGAGAAATTAAAAAAAATGGCAACATCAAAGATTTTTCCTAAGACTACCACTGGACCAACTAGTCCATAGGGGTCGAAAAGACGAGCAATCTCGGAGAGAATAACACGATGCGTGATTGGTCCACCCGGCCTCCAATCCGGAACCTTGATCCACAACGTATCCGTAGCTGACTCCCAAATTAAACCTAGAGTTTTCACTGTAGCCTTCTCGTCTAAACTTAAGATCTCGCGCTCGTCTCGAAGATGAGACGGGATTACGCTCAGAATATCTTCAGGCAACGAGTCGCTAGATAAGGTGCAGAAGGTAAGTTACAGTAGCGAGTTTGTAGGTTCGCAATGGCTCATGAAATGAATCTCTCCAAAATATTTTGTGTAGTAGTTGATCTCTTAGTTTCGTAGTCGTGCTGCCTGGTTTCAGCACTGCATGATGCGGTAGATAATACTCTGGACCAGTCTCATCATCGTCATTAACTACCTCTTCCATATGCCCCATGGAAAGGTACTCGTGCATAAATTCCGTATACAAAGCTTTCATTTCCGGGTTAGCATTCAGCCGTTTTTCCAACAAGAGGAATCGTTTCTTCGCTATCGCCTTTGAATCTCCCAATTTTTCCAGTATGTGTTTTCTTTTCGGCAGCATAACGCGGAACTTCCCATCAGGATCTATAGTGGTCGTCTCGTCAAAGATAGCTTCACATGCAGACTCCTCGATGGATAGACAACTCTTTGTGTTGCATGATTCCAATTCCCAAAATTTGGCTAGCTCCTCGTAAACCTCATTCGTAGTGATTGACGACGAAGCTACCGTGCTGTAACTGACGACAGCCTTTTCTGGAATACTCCCAGCAACAATCCATCCCAACTCCGTATTCAGTAGAATCAGTACCGAGTCAGAAAGACTTTGCTGCGCATTCAACAGAAGATCGTAGAAAATGACTGCTCCCAAAATCACATCGATGACTCCAGATTCATTGAAGGTTGGAGGGTAATCCCTTCTGGCATCTTCCAGGAAGAAACATCGATGCTCTGCTGTGCACTATGGGCGATTTCCATACAAGCAGGCGGACGAAAATATTTTGATCATTTTTTCTTGTTTTGTAGAGTTTTCTTTGGTTGATGTTATCAAAATATGTTGTTAATATACTTTTTTTAACATTTCGGGATTAACTTTTCAAAAGGGCTTAACTTTCCATTGATTTAAAAAAAAACTATAATATCTTGAAAACGGATGTGACTAAAACTCTAATTTCAAAGGATAAATCATGATAATAATATTTCAATCTTTCTAAGGGAACATCCACAAATTACGTGATATATTATGGGAGGGGGGCTCAGAAATAGAAACGTACCATGTATTAGGTATGGCATAATATGCTACGAAGTAGGTCTGGAAATGATCAATATTATGCTACGTCATTTGTGGATGGTCCCAAACAGAGATATTGCCTTTTCACAGAAAACTTAGCATGCATAGAATATTCAGAAAGAAGAAGAAGCAGCATCCGCAGCTGTTGCTTCCTTCAATGATTTGAATATTACCAAGCAAACTCGATGCATAGGTACAAGGTTATCGCTGAACAAAATAGCTGTGGTTGTCAGTGACGATTGTCAGTTTCGGTCGATTGTCAGCTCTTTCAACATTCGCATTATGCGTCAATTTAGAATCAAACAACGAAATTATAACTCTATTATCCATTTTTAAACTTGCACTCAACCGTAGATTATGGGATTTCAAATAATACACTGTCAGTATAAATACCGCTCCTGGTAATAAATCGTACTCTAGGTACTTACCATGAGTCTCAAACATTGAGTACCTAAGCGAGTCGATGACAGCAAGGTCCACATACACGTAGGTACGAATTAACGAATTTACGAAAATTAATAAAGCAACACCAGCAAAAATACAGGAAACACATTATTCAAAAACAAGACAAAATAATAAAATGAACGTAAACTTTAAACGTTCATTGGAAAACATATTAACATGAAGAAGCCCTTGTATGCGATGATAATAATACCGATTTTATTATTTATAATCAATTATAGCAAAAACTGTTTTAAACATATTTTTAATAATTCTAAATATAAAAAAGGTTCAGCCCTTTTCAAAAAATGGTCGAAATTTTCTGTAAAGTGTTAATTTATAACTTATTCTGCTTAAACCATCGCCAGAAATTACCAAAATTGCCCAAAAAAGTAAATACGTTTTCATCAACCTAAAATAATGGAATTGCACCAAAGTGGTCATATTTTTAAACCGCCTGATTTCAAAATGGCGCAAGTTTGCGCAGAGTTTTCCTTCGTTATTTGTTATTATACATCCCACACTTGATTCAGAGCTGCTGGGTTATGCGGGGATATGCGGGGAAAAAAAGTTGCTGATCAACAAAGTTGAAATTTCTAATTTTTTAATGTTTTTTCTTCTCTTAAAGATTTTTTTGATTTTATTTCTGAATGACAACCAATCGTATTATTATTTTTTAAAGCTAGTTTTGTTACCTCCTCAATCATGTATAGTGAGCTAGGGATTATCTCATAAAAACAGGTCAACATTTAACTTGAGATAAAGCGTATTTTTTCGGCAAAAAGTACGTTTTTTCGCTAACATACAACTTTGACATCTAATATCTCAGGAATGAAAAGTGCTAGAGGCTTGAAACTTTGAAGTTTTCTTAATTTATATGTTTACTTTTGATAAAAAAAATTGAAAAAAAGTTTTGGTGAAGGTCACTTTTCCGATTTTCGTCCGCCTGATATCTTATAGTGCTGTGGTAAGTTTGACGTAATTTTCGAAAGTACGTAGAACTTCAGCTCACTCGACACATACGATGAGTTGCATGACAATACGGTTGCTAACACTGCTTGCTTACTAACAGACGAACATCCACCCACTCCTTTCACCGGTAGATTTTCCCGAAGTCGTTGAAAGTTTAGCCTCTGAGACAATGTTTTCGAAATAATACAGATCTGAGATTCGTTATCTAACAAAGCGCGTGCAAGAACAGTGTTTCCATGACGATCACCGATCTTCACGATAGCGGTAGATAAAAGCGCAATATTTGAGTAACTGTGTGTTTTGGGTAGTGTAGCAGTGTGGTGTACTGTTAGAGTATTGGTGGGAGGTGAGGAACGTGCATTCTGCAAAGATGTACTTGGTGATTGTGAAGCCTGTGGATGTTGGTGAGAAGTGTTCCGGTTTTGGGCCTGATTGGATTGCTGTAGTGATAGATTCGCGGCTTGAGGTCTTTTTGGAGAAAGATAGGAGAAGGACAGATTCGAATTTTGCTCCTGATTCACTGGAACGTATGGATGAAGCAAATGGTGATGATACTGTCCACACTTGTCGCATGAAGATCTCGAACAATCTGTCGCAAAGTGCCCTGATCGTAAACAGTTTAAACATAATCCAATCTTCCGAACAAGCGCTTTCCTATCGATGACCTTCATCTTCCGAAAACGTCAACAATGTTCAATAGAATGTGTTCCACCTTTGCAAACCTACCAATTTCCATTGGGTGATACTGCAGTGTGAACCACTGGGTTTTTGACAACTCGTTTGAAATCACTGCTTCTTCGTGTACAGTAGACTGTAAAATAGCACAGTGTTTTCCAGAAACTCTACCATAACTTAGTTTGAAGATTTAAGTTGACCCTTTTAATAAAATAAATCAGTTTGAACAAAACTTCACTGGTATTTTTTTCCTGACCCATTCTTTTCGTTCTCATTATTTAGTGGACACCCGTTAGACTGGTACGAAGGAATATCCTTCGAACTATGGTGCGTTTCCCAGTGTCGAATGGTATCGTCATCTAGCGTTTGGGAAAGCATGAAGGCTAGCAGAGTACTCCATCTGTCAGGGGTTTCTTCTAATTTTTCAAGTTGCTGTAAGTTAACTCTGAATGTCGTAAGAACCTGATTTAGTCCCTGAAAGCTCTCGGATTTCATCAGCGCCACGGTGAAAATAGCCTTCATGTGTTCTTGTGCAATGAGCTTATGATTCTCGTACTTCGAGTACCAGAGTAGCCCAAGCAAGAGTAAAGTTGGCTGCCGTGACCTGAATCTGGTAAATTTGTAGCAGAGCATCATCCTTCAATGAGGTTCGTAGATAGTTAAACTTGTCAATCATATTCAGCTGGTTGTTGTCATGTATCAATGATTTGAAGTTGTCCCGGAAACCTATCCATTCTGACAACTGCCCAGTGAAAGTGGGCAGTCTCAACTCTGGATATTTCATCCTTGAAGGCTGGCTAGCTTCACTTGGTCTCGGTTCAGCTACAGCTACAGTGTTTCCGACCGACTTCGAATAAAGTTGCTGCTTCAAGCGATTATATTTATTTTCAAATTCCTTGAAAATCTCCTCGTTTTCTCTCTGACGTGCTTCAGCCATGGAAGCTTGATCGATACGTCCTTCACCAGTAGTTTCCTGATCGACTTCATTATCATCCAACAACATCAGTGATAACTTCAATCTTAACACGCATTTCACAATATTTATCGTACACTTGATCTAGCCTCTTCATACGAAATTGCACTACACCTTTATCACGTTCATCAATGTATGACGATAAAAACTCCTCTATATTCTCCAGCGTAATCCATGCTTGGCGCTCTTGCTTCACAAGTACTCGAAGATCAGACGCTGGCATACTTTCTCAATTCACTTGATCCTTTCAAATCACAAAACTCAACTCACTACCGAGACCTCAAGCGACCGAACGAATTGACTGACGACAGGCCAAATTCAAAATATGTGAAATAATCACCTTCCAGCTAATTGCAAATGTGCCTTCAAAGGCGATAAATTTTAAAACCGGAGAATCTCAAACACTTCTCCCCTATGTACTACTAGTACAATCTTGCATGCAATTTTATGCTCACATTGAGCATTTGCTTGCTGGCGCAAAAATGTAAGCCAAGCCAAGCCACCTCAACCACACAATCTCGCACACACTGTACTTATCTGTCTCCTTCGGTGATCTCCAGATGTCCACCCTGTGCCTTGGATTCAGGAAAAGTGGTCCGCAGGAACAGCGAGCGATAACTCCGATCCTCTAAGTAATCTGCAGTAACTATACACGTAATCCCAAGAGCCATACGGGCGACGGCAAAGTATCACCAAAATCACGTTTATAATCTTCGTTTAGGGTCACCGTCAATCACTTCACACCCAAGCAACACATAGCTGTAATTATTTGTTGCAGCTACACAATTGTGACTCATTTGAGTCACATTGAAGTTACTTCAACTCGTTTGGAACAAGTGTGCTGCTAGGGCACATGCCAGTACAATAAAGCGTAGATCACTTTTCCAATTGAATAGACACTATTTGTCTATCATCTGGTTGTTCGATGACCAGTATAAACCCAAGGGACCCGCACTCACGCACTTATAACCGAACAAATTATCCACGGGTTTTATGATATCCGGTTCGAAGGACCAAATGTTGGGACAATCCCGTTTAATTTGAACACCCGTAATTTGCTTCGGAAATATTTAAAACACGATACGATCACGACACCGTTATTTATTGAGGGTTATTCCGAGAGTCGAAGTGACGTTTGTCACTTGGTGAAGTGAGAAGAGTCACCTGAAGTGACGTGACTCTCCATTTGATTTCCCCAGAAGACGTCACTGCAGGTGACTCTTCTCACTTCACCAAGTGACAAACGTCACTTCGACTCTCGGAATAACCCTCATTTAAATTTAAAGTAAATAGCTTAGTTCACTTCTAATGGACTGTAATTTATTACGCAACGTGATCACTCGATCAAAGAGCTTTCGTTGGGGGCGGTCGAGTGCTAACTGACTCGTCTATTTTCAACAGTGAGGGTTATTCCGAGAGTCGAAGTGACGTCTGTCACTTGGTGAAGTGAGAAAACTCACCTGCGGTGACGTGACTCTTCTGGGTTAATCAAATGGAGAGTCACGTCACTGCAGGTGACTTCTCTCACTTCACCAAGTGACAAATGTCACTTCGACTCTCGGAATAACCCTCTCAATTTAAACAAAGCCTACTCTACAGTGACGCACACTGTTATCGATTCTAATCTTCTGAAAAAAATTTGAATCTTTTATCGATTACAGTATCGGTAATTTTAATATAGACGGTTTTCGTGCCAACTCGAACAAACGTTGGCAGCACCTTCTTAGATCACAACGAAACTTTTTGAGTGTGTAGACCATGGCTAGATAAGCCCTTTTGCATACTTATTTAGTTTCTTCAATTTTTTTTCTAGACTGTCTTTTGAAAAATGCTTAGCTCTTTTTATCGATTTTTTTTCAAATGTGTTTAATAAAAAAAACGACTACTCCTACAAAAAAGTGTTGTATGGGTGATTATCACAAAATAAATCAAATTTTAAGAAAAAAATATTGAAAAAAATCCAAAATGAGCCTTACACTGAAAAAAATCATTTTTTTTAATTCAAAGTCGATTATAACCATCTCAGAATCCAATGAAACTCAATTCGTTAGGAGATTTTCTCCTATTTATTCAATCATTTGGAAGGGTTTTAATGTTTGAAATTAAGTTTCATTGCATTTTGAGATGACTACATAGTCGTATAACCTTCACTGGTTTAGTTTTTGATAACAAGATACACTGAAAAAAACATCTATGGGACATGAAAAAGTTTTTGTTAGCAAAACTTTGTTTCCCTAAAAGTGACCATCTTGTGATGTATAAACGGTTGGTAGGGAACATAATCACCTATCATGAGACAAAATTTCATCGAAATCAAAAATGGTGTATTTTTTTAATCGACTTTGAATTGTTTTAAATAATTTTTTTCAGCGTAGGGTTCAGTTTGGATTTTTTTCAATATGTTAAAACTTGACTTATTTTGTGATAAACCACCCATACCACACTTTTTTGTAGGAGTAGTCGTTTTTTTATTAAACGCATTTGAAAAATATCGATAAAAAAAAGTTTAGCCCTTTTCAAAAGAAAGTCTAGAAAAAAAAATTGAAGAAACTAAGTATGGAAAAGGGTTTATCTAGTCATGATCTACACACCCAGAAAGTTTCGTTGTAATCTGAGAGGGCGCTGCCGACTCCGATTACGATTTGGGGCGAAACCCGTCTATGTTAAGAATGTTTGGAAGCCTATAATTGCGAAAGCAGAGATGAATTGCATGTTCATTATTATTTATCACTTTGCTTATAGGTTCAGTCTCCTCTATACTATTATGAATGTTTTTAGATGAAACAGGCAACGAGGACAAACATGTTTACAGGGTTCGCATATGCAGAAATCAGCAACCTTATTTCGATTGAAACTTCGATCTCGTTCCTAATAATAATTTCGGATTTTTCGAACACTACAATGCACTTTTTAATGAATTCAGAAGTTTTGAAATTATAATTCATATTAATTATAAAAACGCAATACCACTGGATTTTACTGGAGTGCTTGTCATTTGCGTTACACATTGCGGTGTGAAATGAGCTCAAGAATGTGAATTGAGCTTTTCTCTTTCACAAATGTCGTAGGTTTGGAAATTGTATCTAGCAGGGTAAAAGGGACACACATATTTAATTTCCCAGGCTAAATGTGAGGAAAATATATAATTTAATTTGAGAAAACCT
>JASCZW010010862.1:30000-43445 GCA_034211315.2 Aedes japonicus | reverse complement strand
ACTGATCGCCATTGATCCCGGGAAAATATTTTTGATGAATCCTGGGGCACTGATTTGGATGAAGTAAAATATATAATTAAAAAGTTCAAAAATATGAAAGCTCCAGGTAATGATGGAATTTTCTACATACTCATCAAAAAACTCCCAGTGAGTTCCTTGTCTTTCATGGTCTTTCATGGTATTTAATAAATGTTTTCATTTGGCATATTTTCCTGACAAATGGAAAAATGCCAAAGTTGTTCCAATTTTGAAGCCTGAGAAAGATCCAGCTGAAGCTTCTAGCTACAGACCAATAAGTTTACTTCCTTCAATAAGTAAACTGTTTGAAAAGATAATTTTGAATAGAATGATGCTTCACATCAATTCAAACTCAATTTTTGCAGATGCAGAGCAATTTGGATTTTGCCATGGTCATTCAACTACTCGTCAGCTCTTAACAGTGACTAATTTAATACGTACAAACAAATCTGAAGGCTGCTCAACTGGAGTTGCTCTTTTAGACATAGAAAAAGCATTCGACAGTGTTTGGCATGAAGGTTTGATTGCTAAATTGAAAAACTTTAATTTTCCGCTCTATATTATGAAATTAATTCAAAATTATTTAACTGACAGAACTCTGCAGGTAAATTATCAGAATTCCAAATCTGATCGAATACCTGTTAGAGCTGGAGTTCCTCAGGGTAGTATTCTTGGACCGATATTATATAACATTTTTACTTCCGACCTCCCTGATTTGCCTCAGGGTTGTCAGAAATCCTAACGGAAGAAGCCTTTATGTCATTTGCAGGAGACTGCAGAAAAATTTAGATATTTTCTCTTCTTATTTACAGAAATAGAAGATTTCTCCCAACGCTTCCAAAACTCAACTTATAATATTCCCACATAAACCTAGAGCTTCTTTTTTGAAACATAAAAAAATACGTCAAATTTAAATTGACCTTTTGAGTTTGGTCGGAATTTTGCCAAATCGCGCCAGGCACTAGCAAAAATCATCAGTTTTGTTAAACATGTTCAAGCAAATCTCTTTATTCAGGATTAGATAGAGCGAGTGTATGTGTAAGTAACGTTTTTAAAAGGTTTAAATTCTGGTAGCCGAAGTGTGTTTCATACATATCGATAATGTTTTATCAATGATGTTAAGCAGTCAGAGTTTTTCAATGGGCTATGTTGTTGTTTGAACCATCATTTCTTTATTCCATTGACTTTCAACTATTTTTCAAAAATATGAAAATATATTTTGAATACTCTGACCCTGCTGAAATTTGTCCGCGTTACATGCAGCCTATCTGTCATTCACTCGACAATGAAAGGGTTAAAGTAAAGTGATCTAATAGGATTTTTTTTTCCAGTTTTCCTCTTCCCAATGTTCACACACCCAATAGGTGACACCCAACCGGGTGGGGAGATCAAATGGTTTGACTTAAACCCCTAAGCGATGTGGCATGGTGAGCCAGTACTGTTCATACACGTAAACGTAGGGCACTTACAACTTTACCTACTTCTTTCATACGATGGGTTTTTTTTCTTTCTTTCTTTCTTTGACTATCTCTTCCATCAGTTACATCGTCGTCGGTCGGTCGTTCTATGTATGGGACAAAGGCGAACTGAATGGAGGAGAGTAGCAATGTGTAAATAATGCATTTACAACTATATCACTTCAATTTGCTCCGGAAACACACGTTGCATCGGTGTGGGGATGGAAAGTCTCACCTGCGGAGGAAATGGAAGAAAATGCATGCAATTACTGATAAGTGGTTTACGATTTTATAATTACTGTTAGTGGGAGAGGGAATGCATCGATTGGTGTGCTTTAGATTTCTTTTGAATGAATGGACATTCTTTTTCCGAGTGATGCATTTGCACGTCATTATGTCGGGGGAGAAATGTGCACTCCATTGAGGTATGGATTCCAAGAAAATTTACATGCTAACGATGCTCAGCACAACAGGTCCAACCATTATCGAATATCTCACCACGGGTAGCCGGCAGCGAAGAGCGTAAAATATAGTGTAAAGGCAATCTCGAGCGCGAAAATAGCTATAGCCTCGCAGCCTCGAATTATTAATTTGGTGCTCATATCGTTTACCACCTACTACAACCTTCTGCGTCCGTCCTGTCTTCCTTCCCCGATGTAATATGGAAAGTAGGTGTAATTTACGTGTAAAGTGTTCGGTGCTGCTGGCGGTTTGACGCGATATTATTCGCACCAGCTAACTTTCAAAAGAAGAAAGTATATGTTGTGTGTCGAGTTGGTTATTGGCAGAAGTGCTGTCGGAGAACAATTTTCAAGGGGATGCACAGTGGTGGCTCTCCGAACAAATGTCGGACAAAACCTAAACGGTTTACCAAATTGACTGGAACCTTCATGTTAGGGTACTTTTGGGGTGCTGAATCCATTTCTGATATCTTAAGTCAATAAAAATGAGATAGTATCTCTCTAAAGTGTTCTATAACCTTTCCTTTCCGTTTAAACGAAATTTTATTATAACTTTTTTAATTTTACGTTGTTTTTTTTTGTTCGTTCGAGGTGTTTATTGTTCCATCATAGCGATTCTCAACCTGAAACTTACGAACCCCTTATGCATTAGCAAAAATATTTGTTATGGTGCACCATAGTGATTTCATGCCTAAAACTTTGACGGGCATTGGTTCTCTTATTATAACTTGGCTTTTCTTTATTGTTTATCTGTAGTCCTATATTCTCTAATTATATCCCTAGTATCCTTACAGTAAGTAAAGGAGGTATACTGTTTGTGCTTTGATTTAAATATTATCTGCGAATACTAATATTACCGGTAGAATATCATTATGTTTTTCTGACAAACTTACTCTGGGATATTGAGTTTTAACTTTTCTTAACACATCTTTAATCATATTTTTAAATATGTATGATGATAATGGACATCCTGGATTTAAACCTATTTCCATTCCATCTTATATTCCATCCCATGTTTTTTCTGCACTAATTGCTTGTATTACAAGTCATCGATCTGTCCAGACATTGTGTGATGTGTATTCCCAAGTATTTAATACTAGACTTCACTGGGAATATTTCTTTGTACAGTTCAATTTCAGTTGATATATTACCATCATTCCTTTGTTCTCCCTTTTTCTTCATTTATTTGTAGACCAACATTTGCTAGTGATTCCTTCAGAAATTGCAATTTGATTTCCAGCTCTTCTCTACATTTAACTATCACTAAGACATCATCCGCAAATACCATTAATATCGGCAATCTTAAGTGTTTTTCCTCCACCAGCTTAAGGTTTTTCACGTTTTTCCTTAACCTATTTTAAAATACCTCTTGCATAACCAACGTAAAAATGAATGGTGACATTGGACACCTTGGTTTTATTCCTATACCTTTAGCTTTATTGGTCGTGCTTACTCCTGCCCATACAATTTTGGTTCTCTCTGCGTTGATTGCATTGCAGACCCTCTGTATTAGATGATGAGACACATTCAATTTTTGTAATATCCTATTAAGACATTTGATATCAACTCTATCAAACGCCTTCTTAATATCAATCGAAACGATAATTGTCGCGTCTCCTTCATTCCAATTCATCTCCTTCTACATCAATTCTCTTCTGTCACTCTTCTGATTATGTATATCTGGTCGTCCGTCGGTCTTCCTGGTGTGAATGCAGCTTGATAAATCCCTGGATCTCCTGTATGTTGTATTAATCGCTCTCTCAACTATGTTGCATAAATTTTATATCCTATTTTATATCTAAGACAAAATATAATACCTATACTCAGTAAAATGACATTTTTAACCTTTATTACACAACCTTATGCGTCGGAATTCATCCACCGTTTTGACACCACTCTTTTGGGGTATTGGAATTTGTATTGTATTGGTTTTCCATACTTTTCTTACGATCTTCCACATCTCCTCAAATGTATCATTATATGCATATCTTAAGAATTCGTTTTTAACTTTATCTGTTCCTGTAGCTTTTTCATTCGCAAGGTGCTGTATTATTGTTTCTATTTCTTCCTTTATTGGACCTGCATCTATGTCTTCCTCAATAGTAATCTCTTCACCAATAGTAGCCTCCAGCTGTATTTCCCATTCTGCCATAGATATGCTGGGTTGTGAGACTCTTCCTTTTTTTGAACATATCTTTAAGAAAGCGATGTGTTCTTTTTATTCTTTCGCATGGTTCATATACCGACAGATGGTTAAAAAAAGATAATGATCTCTTTTTCTCCGTGATCTCTCACTGCCACCTTGTACTCCTTTCGCCTTATATCCTCCGCCTTATCAATACGTCTTTTATTTTAGGGGTTGTTGGAATTCCTGTTCCCTTCAAAACATGTTTTGCAGCTGAGTTCATTTTTCCAACCACTTGACTGTACGCTTCATTGTTGTCCATTTCATCCACCGGAACTTTGCCCTTTTGAGCTAATTCGCCATGATATTTTTTCTTTGTCTTCTTAAATTGCAAATTAGAAGCGATGACAATTGCTGAGACTTTAGTTTTTTTTTGTTGTCGATAGTTATTGGTTAGTTCTGTTTTTGTTGAGGCGTAGAACCACTGCGTCCACATAATTGAACTTTTGTGATATACCCTGTTTACTATAACTATTCGTATCTTAAAGCGTGATCACAATTAGTCAAGTGATTAACTTAAGATGCGTCCCCCAGTCAGGCAAAATGAAACCCACCACTTTTCCAGGATTCGCAGTCCAAATTTCTTCAGGTTGCATATAGCCACTGTACAGAAATTTAAGTCTGCTCTTGTACAAACCATCACAACTGCAGAGCAGATGTTCCGAGGTTTCACGTTCCATGTTACAGAAACGACAGATATCATTCTGAACCTGGCCAATGTTTTTCAAATGATATCTACTCGGGCATTGTCCGGTCACTAGGCCAGAAGAAGTACAAAGAGCTCTCTTTTCGATTGAACATACTTTGTGGTAACCAACCAGTTGGTCTTCCCAAGATTGGTTAGTATTGATTAGTTAAACTCCACATAATATTATTTTGTGATCTATGGTGAGTTCTGTCCCTTCTGCTCGTATGTATTTAATTTTATATTTACTTGGATATTGAGCTGCTATAACATGGTCTATCTGTGATAATTTGTTTACATTTGACCGGGTCTCCAGTCAAGTTTGATTGTATTTCATAGAGTAGCAGTTCATTTCTTGAACGTAGAAGAAAGTTTTCTTTTTTTCACAATTTTCATTGCGAAAACTATGTCCAATGAACTTGCCTAGCATTTCCATGTTTCCTTCCTCTAAGTCATCCTTTACAATGCGTACATTCAAATTACCTAGAACCAGAATCGACTCCTTCTTATGGTTATTTGCAACATAATATCCTATTTTTGAAAAGAAAACATAGCTTCTTGTGTCTGGTGCCAATCCTATTGTTGGCGAAAAGATGTTTGTATCTATGGTCCTAATATCTCTTATTATAATCCCACTAGATTTGTTTATCAAAATCTTCAGTCGACGGGTTTTGTGTTCATTCTTACTGTTGGATATGTACCACTCATAAGATTTGGTAATTACTGTATTTGCTATTAAATTAACTTCTTGAAGAACTGCTATTTTTATCTGATACGAGTTTTAGCACACCTCTAACATTCAAAGAAGCTATTTCCACTACTCCATTACTTTCCTGCCCTGTGGTTTCCCAATTAACCATAAGCAATAAGCTTTAACTTGATAATAGCGCTATATCAGCATAAATGTTGCTTAAGAGTTCTATATTAGCAAATGTTAAGCATGCAAGCTTCATATTAGCAGCACAAATGCATTCAAGCTCCAACCAAAGCTTAGAATTATCGCCAGCATTATATGCGCATATAAGGCTGTTATAATGCATAAAAGTATTTATCATGTTCACAGCATACATGCTCTATATCTGCATTTAGTGCTAATATAAGGCTATCAAATAATGCTAAGAACTTGTTTCCAAAAGCATTGAAAAGTAATTTGGAGTCAACAAAAACCTGTATGGACGAGAATAAGTGGAAAAAACAATCTTTGAAAAGTGGAAATTATAGATGTAAAGTTAAATTGTATTGAAACTACGATAATTCTTAACTTAACACACATATTGATTATTTGGTTTCAGAAACAGCTACATCTTCATTAGCCAGTCCTACGCCTTCAAATTCGTTCGTAGATACGGAGATGAAAGCTACAACAATTCTGGAACCGCTTATAGCCAGGCACAGGCAGCGGTCCAACCTTGGTTCCAGACGCAGTACCCGTCCATTACTAATAATATGAATTTACACTAAGTGGGTTATCTATAGCTCATTATTGCATGCATTATCCTCCTTTATTTTGCTAATACCATGAATAATGAAGAAGCAAAAAAAGAAATATTTCTTAAAATAAATCGGAAATAGACAGTTGATATATGCAGCATAATTGCATTAGCAGTGCCAAAAACGGGCTATCAAAACTGACAGTTATGTTGAGGTTCATTAATATAGCATTACTAATGCTATTTACGAGCCGTCACTTCTGCACTATATAAACACGTTATTTTGCCTTTCTTAGCATTATATAAGCATTATATCTGAATATAGAGCTTCAAGACATTTAAGTGCTTCTTTATATGCAGATATAATGCTAACATAATGCCACTTTAAGTGCTTAATGGTTACTTGGGTTGTTTCGACCCTTCTTTGCTTTGACCTGTTCCATTTTGACCATCTTCTTTTGTCATATTATTCCTGTTTCTATCCGAAAATGCCAAAAAGCTATCATATTGTATTAAATTGTCATAAGTGTATCTAAGTATATTACAACTATTCTCAATGCTGCCTTTTTTTCTCTGTAACCTGTTCTCTTTCTTTGTTCCAGATGTTGATAACATAGTTCGTGATGTCCGCTATTATTTTGATTGTTTCCATATTTCCAGTGCAATTGTCTCTCAATTCAGATCTCCCTGTGTATTTCAAGTGATTTTAACATCCTCTCTTTGTGCTCTCAGCAGCTCTTGAAATTCAGTACTCACTGGAGAAATTTCGCTTATCTGGTGACTTATTGCCGCAAATAGACAGCCATGGTTCACTGACATTCTTAAGATTTCGTATCCTTTCAATCTATCCGTCGTTGTCTCTGGTCCCTGCAGCTATTGATTCCCTTTTTTAATCTACACTAAGAAATTATGAATTTCACACGAGACGTAATTCATGTTTGTAAAAAGTCGGGGAACGTAAAGAAAGATTTCGTGTAAAATTATGTCTCTTGTAACTGACACATACGCAATTCGATGAAATATGCGTTTGATTGAATTTATTTTCTCATCTCTTTGAACTCATTCTTATGTACTAAAGGACGCTTGCATGTGTCGGTCACATCGGACAGAAATTTACACGTCATTTTGGTAGTGTGTATGCTTCCAATAGTATAGGAAAGGCTTGTAAGATGGAACACGATCCGTTTTTTGCTCGTAACATGTAAAAATTTTATTTCTTCGAAGATTTTTCGAAAGAGGAACTAAAGGGCTCCTAGTTTGCCCACGGAACTGATTATTTATAGTCATCAAAAAAAATTATGGCCAATTTTCGAAATTCATCAAAAATTGCAATTTCAAAATATGTATTTATATTTTTCGAGTTATCTATTATCTATTAAGTTATCTAATTATCTATTCCATGGCATTTTTATACATAAAAAATGTCATTCATATGTTTAAAATCGAAAAAAATGAGTTCAATCGTACAAGCTCAACAGTGTTCCATCTTACAAACATGACGCCATAAATACAAAACATAAAAAAAAAATTACTTTACGATTTGTTTGGAATTTGCCTTTAGATCATAAAAATACACCACAAATGCTAGCCAACACAAATGTTAACCTTTTGATATCGATGGGAAATGTCCACTTACTAAGCACAAGAAATAATTGCTATTTTAATTATTTCACCACTTTCGAACAATGAAACCTGGAAGAGCTAGATCGAATGAGTGTATTCACTCCAAAAGCAAATGAAAATTGAAGATAGTAAAAAAAAATGAGGTTAACACTTGTCAGCGCGATCGTGTTGTCGCTATGAATGTCAAAAGTGGCGCTGTTCCATCTTACAAGCATTTCCTCTATTATTCTCCTTATTCTCGTATATCATCAGTGAGCTACCATTGCACTTCACTTCAGGTCTTGGTCCAAATGTATTACAGGACCTTATGAATAGTGTAAAGAAGAAGGTTCGTGCAGTTGGATATGAAATTGAAATTGAATAAAACAAACATGGGAAAATATTAATAACATGTTTTATTTTACTTACTGAAAGTAAGAAGATTATTGGTTGAACGGGCAAGTTTTGCCGAATATTTGTGTGTATCGCAATTTGATTCCGTACACCCTTTATACCATGAGAGTTTCATTTTTGATACTAATCTAGTCATTTAAAATTTCTACATTATTATTTTTTTAAGTGAAAAAAATAATTTGACAGATGTATCTAATGACTATTTCTTTTCTTTTCATTATCTTCAAAATGAAGCTTATTGTGCTTTAATCGGTTAAAATTTGAAAGAGCAGCACACATTTGAAGAGAGCCTAAATAATGCGGTTTTTGAATTCAAAAATCATAAGAATTACCAGACACATCAATATTCAATCAGCTATAAAAAATCGAAATCTTATCCAATGATCACGAAATTTTAGGAGAAGGTAATTCAATGTATGAAAAAGTTAGCAAAAATTTAAAGCTAGGAAAAATAAAAATAAATGTTTTTAGATTTTGTCCAGCCTCCGACCACTGTGGGATGGAGATTGGAGTCAGGAAAAAAGTGTTCTTCTATCGATCAGTTGCTATGTTCTAACGGTGACGGCAGTGATGACGATATTATGAACGCCATAATGCAAGACTGTGTAGCTGAAAATCTTTTCTTCGTGTAATCTGTATCAGCCCAGATTCAGAACCATTTTTTATGGCTCGTTGAATTCCGGTATACAAAACAGCTACGAAAAAAACTGATCGCCATTGATGAGCACTCCCTGCACGCAACAATGTTCGATTTCCATTTCTATAGCGAAATGCCGCTGCTCGATTCGCCACCGAACCGGAGATCCGCATAGCTAAGATGCAAAACTTTCCTGCCTTCTCTTATCGGTCCAAGGTAAAGGTCAGTTCCACTCTCGAAGCCCCCGTCTAACCGTCCAACCAGCCATCCAGCTTTCAGATACGGAGAAGGGAAGGGGAGGAGGGGGGGGGGCAAAGCTCAAACGGTCGAAAGAGAGATGCGAAATTGAAACGGGCCCTGCTTCCAGAAGGTGGATAAGGTTAATTAAGAAGTTCGATCTGATAATTTTCGCGCACTGAACATCGCACCGCGGGGGCTGCCGGTGGATTTTTGTAAACGCTTTCCGCTAATGCTGCACTCGACGAGCGGTGGGCCGGGGCGTGAAGCCATCGTCGTGGCCTCCGATACAATTTTTCCCTATTCGATAAGCGTTTATTTTCGAAATTGTTTCCGTACTCTTTCATTTTCGGGAAATTGCAGGAAATGAAATTAATCCGCTGGGCACTGGGGGGAAGAATGTGGAAAAACGATTTTACACGTTATCACTAAACGCTGCCCGGAGGGTGCAGGCCTATATTTTAGCTAATAGAGATTTAATATGTTCATACGGTTCGAACGGTTTTCATGTGCATTGGATGGGTTCTGAATTACATACCGAAATCGGATGTTGAGCTCTTCCCGTTCTACGAATTAAACACGTGCAATGCTTCGAGAAATTCAAATTCCCACCGAACATGCATTACACGGAAAAGAACAACTGACAACTATATGGCACACATTGCTAACAAGCGTCTGAAGTCGAAATTACCGTCAGACGAATTTCACGCCATCTTAACCAGTGGTTGGCAGCACCCTTTCAGAATTAAATGAATCTTTGTGGGTGTAGGAGACTATGTCTTTTCAAGCAACTTTGCATACTTTGTTTTTTCAAAATGTATCTAGACTACCACTTGAAAAGGGATTAAATTTTATGATCGATTTTTTTAAATTAACATAACTCGAAATGGACAAGACTCACAACAAAGTGATGTATTGGTGACATTTAGAAAATCGTCTGAAATTTTGTGACAGAATGTAAAACTAATGTAACTAATGTAAAAATTATGAAATCGGTTCTTATACGATTAAATTAAAATATTTTAAATTTTAAAATCAATTTGCAAAAATTACTATCTTAAAATTTGACGAAACTTTTTCTTAATAAAGGCAATCAAATTGTCTGAAAGTTCGCCATACATTGCAAGATGACCACTTTGAAGGATAATTTTTGTTTCTATCAACAACTTTTTAGTGTCCTATTTTTACCGCGTTTTGCACCAACTCGTCTTATAATTTGTTTCTAACAACCTCACAGAAGCCAATTAAATTTAATTAACGACAATTTGGATTTTTCAAGGGTCTTTTAATGTCTGAAAAATCAAGGCTACCATTTGAAAAGTGCTTATATTAAAATTAATATTTTTTTAAATTTTATTGATATTACAATTAAATCAGGTGGTATATCTTGTCTATTACCAAAAACATTGAACACCATTTAATGATAAACATTTTATATTATTTCCTTCCTTAAATAACTATTGTCTTACCTATGGTACAGTACATTTGAACACTTGAGTACACACAACCAAAATGCCATGTAAATTTCTGTCTTCGGAGACCGACACATGCAAGCGTCCTTTAAGCACCTAAGAATGGGTTGAAAGAGATGAGAAAATAAATTCAATCAAACCCATCTTTCGTCGAATTGCGTATGTGTCGTATAATTTTACACGAAATCTTTGTCTACGTTCTCCGTCTTTTTACAAACATGAATTACGTCTCGTGTAAAATTCATAAATTCTAAGTGTGTAGATTTTAATAAAATACATTATTTCTTCCCACATAATTTACTATTCAAGCAGGGCGTCATAATAACAAGAATCAAAGTTACATCATAAGTTGTAAAAGCAGCTCAACAAAAGGGTACAAACTGATATGAGTATCAAAATTGAATGTTGTACACGTATCAATATACGTATCCCGAATTTACGTAACATATCATCCGTAATGACAGAAACAATAAACTCCTAGAGATATGACCACAAATTGGATGAAACAATGCGTATTTGTGAGTCAAGTCGTGTAATTTAGATGCGAAATAGGAATCCACCACTAACAAGAGGGGTTCAGATGGAAACGAAGGAAATTGTGATCGGGATTTCAAAGACCCACAATAACCAAATATTGCTATATTTTATTGAACAAAATTCAATATATTACTCAAAAAATATTTTGACGTAAGTATGGATTGGATGCAGAATGGCACTGCTTTGCAACATCTCATGAGAAAGGTCCATGTTCTATTGGTGGTACTCTCAAGCGAATGGCAAAGAGAGCATGCCATCCTCGAGATTATGGAAACACAATCAAAATTTTTCTGGAACTATATGACTGGGCAGTTGAACAGACAAATAAAAGTATTAAAAAATCGAATTTCTACTTCATATCAGCTGAACAGTATGCAAAAATGTCAAAAGGACTTGAGGAATTATATAACCACGAGAAGACAATGCCTGGATCAAAGAAATTTCATTGCTTTGTACCTATCCCAGAAAATCAGGATAGTCCAAAGACATTTACTTTGTCTGAGAAAGATGGTATTTTAGTTTTTTTACAGAAATCTGTGAAGTTTTACCGAATTCTCAACAGCTGATCGTTCGGTAATCCGATTTAACGGATTTCAGGTAAATTTTAAAGATATCTTTAAAAAATTAACCGTATTTCGGTAAAATTTTACCGAAATACGTAAAATCGGATTACCGATCGTTCAGCTGTTGAGAATTCGGTAAAATTTTACAGATTTCTGTAAAATAATCTCAGTGTGTAGATTAAGGGGGGATTTACAGTTAGAACGAGAGAAAAAACTCATTTTTGATTTAAAAAAAAACAAGGGGAAGTTTTAACTCAAATCAATCGAAACTTTTTTTAAAATTGTAAGTGTATCCATGTAGTATACAAAAATATTTTTTTCAATTTTTTTCAACAAAATGGTTGCCGTTAGAGAACGTTGAAAAAGTTGTTGAATTCGGTTGTGCTGGCTCTCCTGGTCGCTGTTTCGATCTGAAACCTGCTCACCCAAAAAAATAATAAAAATAATTACATTTACAGTTAGTAGATGAATTATAAAATGAAGTAAAAAAAAAAAAATTGCACCTCTGGCGTACCTTTTTTTTAAATTTTCCCACATTTTGTCCGCCATTTTATCACATTTTTCCATATTAAATAATAAAACATTACAACAATTTGTGATTCATATAGAAGGTAATACTATAGTAAAAAAAACTATCAGTTTCATCTTAATCGAATAATTAGTTTTCGAGCTATCACCGGCATAAGCTCCGAAAATGCTGTTTTAAGAAAAACGCGTTGAAAGTTTTAATTGTCGGTCAGCGCGCGAAAAAGGCGTCTTCGAAAAACGATGAAACAAAACACTTGGAGTTCGAATTTCGAAAAAAGGGTTTCAGGAGCGTATTCTACGGGATATTAACTAACTTTTTATGCAAACAAAAAACATTGAAATTTTTGGTCGTTCTAACTGTATGTCCCCTGTCCCCCCTTAACGTCTTGTGTATAATGTAGCACGGAGAGAAACTCAAGTACCCCCCAATATTGATTAAGGAAGGGTTCAAACTTCTATCAGAACATGTTGCCTACCCGAGAAAATACATATTTTGTGTTTTAGTTGCTCTGGATAATTCTCATGATTGGTAAAAATTGCTGTTTCTTTGTTTGAGAGAGCCCCCCTCCTCCTTCCAGAGCAGAAGGGTCTCGAATAGCCTAAAAAAAAAAAATCTGCCTCAAAAATCTCCACATGCCAAATTTGGTTCCATTTTTCTGGATTAGATCTCGAATTATGCAGAAATGTTTATTTTATTTGTATGAGAACCCCTCTTTCAGACGCGGGAGGAGTCTTGATCCATCATGAGAATCTTGTCCGGCACAAAAACCCCTGCATAAACATTTTCATAACAGTAGGGGTAGTTTTCATGTTTGGTTAAAATTTGTGTGAGAGCCCCCCCCCCTTATAAAGTGAGGAAGGGTTTCAAACCCCCGTAGAAACATTTCATGCCTTCTAAAATCTCAACATGCCAAATCTGGTTCCATTTGATAAATTAATTCTCGAGTTCTGCATAAATTTGTGTTTCATTCCGATGGTAGCCCCCCTTTTTTAAAAAGGGAGAGGTCTCAGGTCACCTTTGAAACATTTTTTACGTTCATAAACATCCACCTGCTAAATTAGGCTCCATTTGCTTGATTTGTTCTCGAGTTATGCAGAAATTTGTATTTATTTTGTGTGGGAGCCACCCTCCTCCAAAAAGAAAAGGGGTCCCAAACCACCATAGAAACATTTTTTGCCTTAAAAAAAACTCCATCTACCATATTTGGTTCCATTTGCA
>JASCZW010010862.1:0-25000 GCA_034211315.2 Aedes japonicus | reverse complement strand
GGAGTGGATCAATAAACAGTACTGCAGCGTGCATTTTTCTAGTTATTGAAATTACGATCAACCATTATGATTGCTTCTAAATAACAAAACGTGACGTATTTATTTGGATTCAGGGGAAACTGGAAGATTGATGAATGTTGACACTCCTTCGAACGATCCACTTGTTTAAGTATTTAAATTAATTCGTTCACACCATTCGAGCACGATTTGTTTTTCTCTTTGGGAATGGGAGAATTGGTAATATGAATAGGTTTTACTAAATACTGTAGCAAATGAAAACCCAACCAGCAATAATAGCATCATGAGTCCTATGTATTTCAGTTAACGCAAAAAGCCTGAAGTCTCTAATCTATTCTAATCTAAAACAACCGGAGCCACCACAAGAAACTATCCTGGAAATAATTGGGTTAGATGACGCCCAATTATTTTAGTTGTCAATATTGATGCTAGTGTCTGGGAATTCCTGAGAGGTACTATTTTGGCATTGGCATACCTCAATTTGATATTCGCATAACATTGTGGAAACATCTTTATGGTATAATTCTCAGATATTTTACCGCAACGCTCTTAAATACCAAGGTCAGTTATCAAGATATTCGTTCCTGCCGAGCAGGACCGAATAACTTGATAACTGGCCTTAGTATTAAGAAGCTCAGAGTAAAAGGTAAAATACCTGGGGTAAATTGTTCCCACAATGTTATGCGAATACCAAATTGAGGTAAGAAAATATCAAAATAGAACCTCTCAGGTATTCCCAGAAATAACAAGTTATGTTATTCGAGAGATATATGGTTTGCAATTCATAAGTATTTTGCTTAGGTATTTTACCGCTAAATCTGAGCTCTTTAATACTTAGGCCAATCATGAAGATTAAAATAAGGTATTCAAATGTTGCTGTCTCCTGCTCGGATAGGGGTTGATTTATAGCTTAAAGAGATTTGAAAAATTTGTTCGGTTCGTCTCTGTGATGCAGAGTCATCAGACACAAAATATATTATTCGGATTTTCCCACGCGAAAAATAGTACCTAATTTAGACAAAATGCAAAATTAACAGCAACTGAATCATTCCTCAAGTCCTTGTGTTTTCTTTAAAATATACAGTATGTCTCACAAAAGGTGTAACCTTTTTTCTGTCTTTGTTTATTTCAGCTGGGTAATTTTAACAGCTGCATTGATTAAACCCGCTTTGAGTGTATCCTTCTGACAGCTTATCGCTGAAGATAAATAAGCGATTCCGTTTGTTTATATTTATCAGTTACCATGGAAGCCATACGGGAGCAAGTTTTAATATTACATTTGCAAAAGCTCAGACCATGTCAGACATTCAATAGCCTTAAGCAGTTCGGAGTGAGTAAGCGTTTTATTTTTCGTACCCTGAAAGGGTTCTGAAGGAAACTATATATGACCATATTAAACACAGAGGAGATGCCAGACGAACTGCCAGAACGAAGAAAAAAATCAAATGTGTGACGGAGCGAACAAAGTTTTGCCAAGATTCGAAAACCATGGTATTGGGCGCCATTTCACGAATAGGAAAACTCCCTCTTCTTTTCATAGAACCTAACGTAAAGGGTGTCCACGATGAAATTGCCACACTTTGAAATTGCTCTAACTTTTTAACCGTTGGGTAGAATTTAATGAAAATTTGGGTGGATTTAGTTCATAGTGCATTTCTCACATCCTGCAAGTTTTAAAGTCCTGTGATCAAAACTCGCGGAAATGGAGTCGAAAGAACAGCGCGTGCGTGATAAAATCTTGCGCATTCATCACGAGAACAAGGATCTCTCGCATCGTTTCATCGCTAAAACGTTGGGAATCGCGAATTCCACGGTGTCGCGAGTGATTAAGCGGTTTGAGGAACGGTTGACCACCGATCGGAAGCCCAGAAGTGAAGGAAAAAGTATTCCGTACAACACCAAAAATCACAACCGCGTAGTTGGGGCCTTCAACCGAAATCCGAACGCCTCCGTTCGGGATGTGGCTAAGAAGCTGCACCTAAGCCGAAGTTTTGTCCAGAAGGCCAAAACTAAGGCTGGGCTTCGAACGTTCAAGGTACAAAAGGCCCTAATCGCGACGAGAAGCAGAACAAGTCCGCCAAAACCCGTGCCAGGAAGTTGTACCTCAACATTCTGACGAAAATTGAATGCTGCATCATGGACGACGAAACATATGTGAAGGCCGACTTCAAACAGATCCCCGGCAACCTGTTTTTCACGGCCAAGGATAAGTTCAGCGTTCCGGAGCATGTCCGCACTCAGAAGATGTCCAAATTTGCGAAGAAATTCCTGGTTTGGCAAGCCATCTGCACGTGCGGAAGCGGAGTGCACCTTTCGTGACCCAGGACACGATGAACGGACAGGTGTACATAAAGAGTGCCTCCAGAAGCGGCTGCTTCTCTCCTGAAGGCCCACAACGTCCCAACAATCTTCTGGCCGGATTTGGCCTCGTGCCACTACTCCAAGGACGTGCTGAAGTGGTATGCGGACAATAAGGTCAATTTCGTGCCGAAAATGTTCAACCCTCCCAACACTCCGGAGCTCCGCCCCATCGAGAAGTACTGGGCGATTATGAAGCAGCACCTTCTTAAACGACCTAAGGTAGTGAAGACAGTCGAGGAACTGAAGAAAGTATGGGTTTACATGCAAAAAACGGTTGATTCACAGGTTGTGCAGAATCTTATGGCCAGGGTTCAGGCCAAGGTGCGGGCATTTGCGTATGGACTGTAAATAAAATACGAGTAAAATGGTAAAATGAAGTTTAATAGTTATTTCTCAATCCCTGAAAATTTGATGGCAATCGGATGAAAACTCAATTTTGCGAATCAATTTTGTGTGTGGCAATTTCATCGAATTTTGCGAATCAATTTTGTGTGTGGCAATTTCATCGCGGACACCCTTTAAAAATCAACAGAGATTATTGAATCGAGCAGGTTTTTAAGAACCATCTGCTTCCTCAAGTTTCAACTTTGTATGGGAATACACCATATTGTTTCCAACAGAACTCACATCCAGCTCACAAGGCAAAAAAGCCACAAACGTGGTTCGTGGAAAATTTGCCCTATTTCACAGGATCTCAACCCACTTTACTTATTTGTTTGGGGTTATATGCTTCAACATATATGCCCTACGAGAGGGCTTAATTTAGATCGATACAAGAAACCTTTAGTTCATATTTGGGACCAAATTCTTCCGAAAATCCTGCGTTCCTGCTGCGATGGGTTTACACAGCGTTTGCCCAAAATTATTTAGGAAAAAGGCGAGAGAATCAAATTGAATTAACATGGTTTATTTCTTTAACATGTATCTTTCAAATGAAAAATAAATGCTATTATTTGGTTGATTAGCTTTGCTGTAACCCCATTTTGTTTCAATGACACCTATTGTGAGACACCCTGTATTTCAAAAGGATAAAATGTAGCTTATTTTAAATTTCAACGATGCGATTGAACTTCATCCTGCAATACAAAGCTGTTGTTTATAAAAAATCACTAAAACTCTCATAGAAAATTATCTGTCCTTATTTGTAAGTAAATAGATTGTTGTGTTTTTACTATCAAATCCAGATTCTAATGAATAGTACTGATTTCACTTTTGATTTTTATTTTTTGTATTCTCCCCAGCGCGGAAGTAACGATCTTTAATGAAAAAAAACAACAATCAAAATGTAGAAAGCCCATAATGGGGGAATCCATTAAATCATACTGGTGGGGATCAGTATTTGCACCACTCACCGTCGTTCTCTCCGAGATCTATAAGTTATAGTAAGACGAGAAGAGCAAATGTGTGAAATAGGCGGTGCATGCTAAAAATAAACCCAACAGCGGGAGATAATTTCTCACCCGTGTTAGGCAGTAAAGGGTGTCCACAATGAAATTGCCACACACAAAATTGATTCGCAAAATTCGAGTTTTCATCCGATTGCCATCAAATTTTCAGGGATTGAGAAATAACTATTAAACGTCATTTTACCATCTTGACTCGTATTTTATTTACAGTCCATACGCAAATGCCCGCACCTTGGCCTTAACCCCGGCCATAATTTTTCTGCACAACCTGTGAATCAACCGTTTTTGCATGTAAACCCATACTTTTCTTCAGTTCCTCGACTGTCTTCACTCCTTAGGTCGTTTAAGAAGGTGCTGCTTCATAATCGCCCAGTGCTTCTCGATGGGGCGGAGCTCCGGAGTGTTGGGAGGGTTGAACATTTTCGGCACGAAATTGACCTTATTGTCCGCATACCACTTCAGCACGTCCTTGGAGTAGTGGCATGAGGCCAAATCCGGCCAGAAGATTGTTGGGACGTTGTGGGCCTTCAGGAGAGGAAGCAGCCGCTTCTGGAGGCACTCTTTTATGTACACCTGTCCGTTCATCGTGTCCTGGTTCACGAAAGGTGCACTCCGCTTCCCGCACGTGCAGATGGCTTGCCAAACCAGGAATTTCTTCGCAAATTTGGACATCTTCTGAGTGCGGACATGCTCCGGAACGCTGAACTTATCCTTGGCCGTGAAAAACAGGTTGCCGGGGATCTGTTTGAAGTCGGCCTTCACATATGTTTCGTCGTCCATGATGCAGCATTCAATTTTCGTCAAAATGTTGAGGTACAGCTTCCTGGCACGGGTTTTGGCGGACTTGTTCTGCTTCTCGTCGCGATTAGGGGCCTTTTGTACCTTGAACGTTCGAAGCCCAGCCTTAATTTTGGCGTTCTGGACAAAACTTCGGTTTAGGTGCAGCTTCTTAGCCACATCCCGAACGGAGGCGTTCGGATTTCGGTTGAAGGCCCCAACTACGCGGTTGTGATTTTTGGTGTTGTACGGAATACTTTTCCTTCACTTCTGGGCTTCCGATCGGTGGTCAACCGTTCCTCACTCGCGACAGCAATCACTCGCGACACCGTGGAAATCGCGATTCCCAACGTTTTAGCGATGGTACGATGCGAGAGATCCTTGTTCTCGTGATGAATGCGCAAGATTTTATCACGCACGAGCTGTTCTTTCGACTCCATTTCCGCGAGTTTTGATCACAGGACTTTAAAACTTGTACGCAAAAAAATATCTGGTTTGGCAAGCCATCTGTACCTGTGGCTTGAAAAGCAGCATTTTCATAGCTTCCGGGACTGTCAACCAAGAAATTTATGTGAAAGAGTGTTTGAATAAACGTCTGCTGCCTTTCCTGAAGAAACACGGTTGTTCCGTACTGTTTTGACCGGATTTGGCATCTTGCCATTACGGTAAAAAGGCCATGGAGTGGTACGCCGCCAACAACGTGCAGGTGGTTCCCAAGGACAAGAACCCTCCCAACACGCCAGAGCTCCGCCCAAATGAGAAATACTGGGCTATTGTCAAGCGGAACCTAAAGAAGACCAAAAAAACTGCTAAGGACGAGCAGCAGTTCAAGGCAAACTGGCTTTCTGCGGCGAAGAAGGTGGACAAGGTGGCTGTACAAAATCTGATGGCAGGGGTCAAGCGTAAGGCCCGGCAATTCGGATTTGGAAAAGCGGAAGCCTAACTGAATATTTTTCCTGAATTTTATACAAATTGAACTTGAAAAAGAAATTTAATTTGATTTTTTAAATAAACGATTTCACCGATTTACACGCGTTTCCCTTGACCAAATTTTGACCTATGACCCTTTATGAAAATGATGTTAAAGTTTTTTTTGTTTGTCATTTCTCCAGGATCAGTGAACTACCAATTTAAAGCAACCATTGTTGGCTCTAATGAACATAAAAAAAAATGGGACTGTCATACCTACATATCGAAAAAGCAGTTGTACTAATTTTTGTGTGTGTATTTTTTATAATTAAAAATATGTTCGCAGTACATTCTTCTTCCAGAACGATGTAATTATAAACCAAAATTTTGTCATCATAAGAATAATTTTGAATATTGATCTGACAATATTCTTTAAACATCAATACAATTTTTACGCAGACCTTTTCGTATTCGTAATACAAATGTGAAACATCAAAAGCAAAGTGGCAAACAACAACAAAAACAACAACAACAACAACAACAACAACAACAACAACAACAATAACAATTTTGTCATGGTCCTTCCCGCTCTTATTGATTTTGTGCTTAACGATGGCCCTGTATCGTTCAATTGGACGATGCTGTAACCAATTGGGAGGATTGATGTTTTTCTCAACGACCATCTGCTCCATTTTATTGGTCTCGACGTAATGGGCTGACGTCAAATCAGGCCTAAACAAAGGAGGGACTTTGTGCTGCTTGCATTACAGCAGTATCCTTATTTGCAAACACTCATTACGCTAAACTTCGGTATTTATCGTACCTTTGGTGTAGAACATCGATGATTTGGAACCTCCCATACAACCCGGGAACAACTTGACACTTCTTGTACATTGTAACTGAAACCCAAAAATTTGAACCGGTGGTACTGTCAAACGTGTCAAACCGAAAAATAATCAAGCGTATCTTCTAAAAAGGTTGGAATGTGGATTCGAATACGCTTGCAATGAACACGAAACCAGAGGAAACATAAGAGATTGTTGTTTACAAACTGAAGGGGGGAGAAGTATTAATTTTGACAATCTGCACAAACATGTTTGAATGACTAAAATATTTACCTGCACTTAGTAATTCAGAAAAAGCACCAAAAATGAAAAAGTGCCACTAAATTATTAAGGCCTGTACCAACAAATAATGTGTGATCAGCATTAAAAAATTAGGAATGAGCAATAAAAGATGAGAAAAGATCTTCGGATAATCTAAATGTGACCGGTAAATCTATCAAATAAAGCAACAGCTATTAGTATATGTGCAATTAAATATGGCAGTATTTCCGCCAAATTATGTAATTTGAGCACTAAACTATTCGCATATGTCTTTCAATTTTATTGGATTTTCCCATAAAAACAGTAAAATGAGCAATGGATAAATAAATAACCATATAAATATCCATTGCTCATTTTGACTGTTTTTTATGGAAAATCACGATGAAAAATTCAGCATTTTGAATGTGACTGCATGTTCGACATTATTTGGCTGCGACAATACTGCTACATTGAATGACAAGCATATAAGTGTGCTGTTGCTATCTGATCAGATTACGCGGTCTTACTCGGTATATCGAAGAAGTATCTCATCCATATGTGCTCTGAAAAATTGGCTAATGGGTGTTAAGCGTGAGCGGAACAATTTGCAATTCAATATTGAGCACAGTGTACGTTTGAAGATGCGTGAGTGGCGACTTCGGTTCATTATTTGGATTTCGATCAAATCAGTGCTGCTTATAATTGATGATTAATTACTGCCGTTCGGCATGTTGTGAAAAATTAGGGACCTCATATGAGTAACGTCGTGTGTGCCAAAGAAAGACGAGGGATCTAACATAGCGAACTTCCAAGGAGAGCGGGCAATTCATCGTTATTGTGTAGAAATTCGAGTGTATAATAATGGATCGATGAAACGCATGAAACTGATCACAGAACGCTTCCAACACATTTGTATAGTGTAAGCGATGATTGAATATTTCCCGAAACGGAGAAGGCATTTTTTTACCGGAAAATTTGGTAAGAAGGTTATGGTTTGGCAGGCACTATGCGAGTGTGCTAAAACATCCAGTCCGTACATCACAACGGAGACGATGAACACTCAGAAATACGTCAAGGAATGTCTTCGGAAGCGATTATTGCCAATGATCATGCAGCACGATGGTCAAGTAGTGTTCTGGCTTGATTTGGCGTCATGTCATTAGGCAAAGAACACATTAGAAGGGTACAAAAGTCAAAATGTATGTTTCGTGCTGAAATACATGAATCCGCCGAACTGCCCGCAGGCACGGCCAATCGAGACATTAAACCAGCGGACGACATCCAAAAATTTGAAAAAGATTGGCCAAAAGTGGTCAAAATGGTGGAAAGTACCACTGTGTAGAAGCTAATGAGTCATGTTCGAGGAAAAGTTTGGGATTTTGGGAAAACGCGACGATCCATACAAAAAAAATTGATGGTCCATACAAAAAACGTGACGTTATAAAAAGTCACTTTTGCGTGACGTAATTAATCGACGATCCCTAGCAATGTAGGCTGTAAGAGAATTTGATGTGCCCAAGTCATCGATGACAATTATACCTTCCTTGATGGAAATCGTCAGATCGAGATCAGTGAAGGTCTAATTGTCTTCCGACAGTCTACAGTGAGTTTGCTATCCCTATTTTTAACAAACCGCCAGACAGAATTCCTAGTGTGTTGTGCTAACAATGTGTCCACTTCCTGTAATAAGAGCGTTTCGTTCGAAGGAAATTGCCTATCTTTTCCGAGTGTTTTTGACCCTTAATATAACGGAATAGTGAGGATTATAGGTATGAACAGTTTGATCTTGCCTGCACTGGTGGTGTCTTCCTATCACATCACATCACATCACTAAAGGTAAATCGCTTCTTACCTTTTTGCGGAGCGTGTGCATTCAATATTCAACGAATCATTAAGATTTCGCAAACATTGTTTAATCTCACGACGCATTTTTAAGATTCTTCAACTTTACTCTATATACAGGTATACCTCGATAGTACGTACACCTACGCCTCGTTTAGTGTACGTACTATCGAATCGTACGTACTATCGAATCACAATTTTTTTTTTGGTTTTTATTTCTGTAGTGGGTTTTAAATCGCTTAAATTGTATAAAATAATAAATTTAACAATGTTAATAAATATTTTGTCCAATAAAGGCAGTTGATTCGGCAAAAGGAATGATTTTCTTGTCATATCATATACCAATCGAATAAGCTTAACGGGAAAAAGGAAAATGTGTGTGTGTGTGTGTGTGTGTGTGTGTGTGTGTGTGTGTGTGTGTGTGTGTGTGTGTGTGTGTGTGTGTGTGTACGGGGGTGTATAGGGGTGTATAGGGGAGAAGACTTTTAATCTGCAATTACTGGTCCGAATCCAACGTTACAATGATCAAATGAGTGGTTTCCCGTTTCATAGAACGTTATTTAATAGTTTTGGAATCGATTTACTGATTCCGAGAGTATCGCTGGAACATGAGTAAAGTTTGCATGACAATTGTGCATACAACAATAAGTTCATTGGAGGTTATTCCGGCTGTCTAAGGCCACATTTGTTACTCCCAGTCATATTACGGGCACTCCCGGGGAAATTGCCAGTTTATGATTTGATAGAACTCATGCAACACATAACTCACTTTTTGCTGTGTTCCAGGTACCGTATTGGAAATATCTCGATTCACTTGTATGGTGTGTAGTTCCTGTCAGGGGCCAACACAATCATACAACACATGAAATCAGAACAAAAAGGGTCAGATCTAACTACAGATGAATAAATTTGTTTTTTTTTTACTCCAGGATAAACAACACAGAAAAAAAAAATTAACAGAAATAAGCACAAGACGCAAAATAACGTAAACAAACTGGTTAATGTCGTGACTTGAACGAAGTTTTCAGCTTTGATTATGTTGCTTCACTGTTGCTGCTGCTACAGGTCCGTTGCTGTCAAAGTTTGTTACAAGAATGAACCGGATCAGTTAACTTAACTTAATTCCTTTTTTTTATTTCTATTCTTTGTCTTTAATACTTCTTTACAATTTTAAGAGTTTTAGCCTAATGGGTTCTTCATCTTTGTTTAAAGTTTTATGTGTTTTATGTGTTAAGTGTGTTTTGTGTTTGTTTGTTATTGTTTGTTAAAATTTGATAACCTACCTAATCTACAACTAAAACTACAATTTGCAGATCCTAGGGATGGGGAACCAGATTCCGGATGATCTGGTGATCCGATGTCAGGCAGCGTGCCCTGTACCGATTGATAGACTCACTAAAGCGACCGTCGAGCATTTTTATCTCAGCCAGATGGTGGACCTCAGATGTTCTTATCCTCGGAGGGGTGTTCAGGATCATCCTGAGGAACTTATTTTGGACACGGAGTTTCAGTTGATGTGTTTTTGAGCAACTCTCCCAGATTGGCATGCCGTACTCGATGACTGGAAGTATGATTTGCTTATAGACAGCAACCTTTTTTTTCAGGGATAATGTAGACCTTCTGTTGATCAATGGGTAAAGTAGCTTCAACAGGACGTTACACTTTGTGACAGTTTTGTCAACCTGTTCTCTGAAAATAAGCTTGCTGTCTATTGTAACTCCAAGATAGATAGCTGATTTGGCCCATTCCACGGTTGTGTTGTTTAGGCTTATTTTACAATCCTCAGGCGGAACAAGTTTGGGAGAGTTGGAGTGTGGAAATAGGATGACCTGGGTCTTTGCCGCATTGATACAGACCGCATTGATACAGACCTTCCAATCGGTGAAGTATTCAGACAGAACATTCAGGCTTCGCTGCAGTTTTGCTGTAAGCGCTCTTATTACCCTACCATTGTGGACGACTGCGATATCATCGGCGAACAACGACAGAGATCCATTTTCAGGGAGCGGGGGAATGTCCAAAGTGAATAGATTGAACAGAAGTGGACCTAGTATACTTCCCTGTGGAACACCGGCAGATATCTCCTGTGCATCGGAAACTGCACCTTGCAGCGAAACACGGAGTGTCCTGTCTGACAAGTAATTTTTAATTCTTCACAAGAAACGTTATCAAAGGCCTTCTCGATGTCGAGAAGTGCCATGGCGGATGGTTTCGAAACAGACTTGTTCCGTCTGAGGATGTTAATGTGTTCGTCGAGCAAGATGTTAAGCTCGTCGGCAGATGAAAGAAGCCGACGGTAGATCGCTTTCTCAAATAGTTTCGATGCTCCTGAGAGAAGGCTGATTGGTCTATAGCTTTTGGAACACGAAGGATCTTTCCCAGGTTTCTGGATGGGTATGACTTTAGCTGACGTCCAACACGAGGGGAAGTAGCTAAGTCGCAGGAATTGGTTGAAAACCATCGCCAGATGGTTATAGAACTGGGGGCTCAATTGCTTGAGCTCCAAGTTCAAGATGTTATCGAAACCTGGAGCCTTGATGTTCTTAGAAGCTTTGATATAAGTCAATAATTCGTCAGCTGAGATTTACAACTCTTCCGAGAAGTCATGGATGTTGTTAACAAGCTCGCTAACGGTAGCTTCGTGTGGACTGACGATGTTATGTCCGAGATTGTGAGAGCTGACGAAGTGTCGACCGGATCAGCACAGCTAGCTGGTATTTATAGCTAACGGCTTCTCGCATGACAATGCGGTGCATTGGTTTTGTTCACTCTTACGAAATGAGAAGATTTTTGCATAGCTTACCACAAGTTTTATTTCGTTTCACGCTAAGTTGATTATACTCAAATAGAATGATTATACCCAAATCGAACAGTAAATTAATATTTTTTAAATCATTTGAAGCATTTTAACATTTCCTTCACACATACTCTGTATACTATTGTTAACAACCTGGCTGACAACCATAGTAGACACCTATGACATTTGTTCAAACGCATGAGTAGGAACTATAAGGTATAAAGAGAGGTGAAACATATCATGTCCAGTTCTGCCTTATTGCAGGGTAATCCTGCTCATTAGAATGTGAATGCAATAAATGAGTTCACAAAGAATCAAAACCGCGTCCTATGTACTCGAAAAAAAAATTCTCATAGATTTACAATTGAATGTATTGTAACCATTCAATAGAGCCAATAGTGTTTGCAATTAATAGTATTGTTTATAACAATACGATGACAATAGGAGTCCACAATATAATTTATTGTTAATTGAGACATCGACCATAGAATAAGGGGGTTGTTATGTATCTCAACTATAGAAAAAATCATTTTTTCCCGAACAAGTCTGAGTCAATTACTATTGATTGTATTGTTTTGCAATTGTTGAAAATTCTAGCATATAGGGTGAATAGATCTATTGTAATGACAATATGTATTTTCCATTTATCTAATACGAGAACCATAAGATTCATGGTCGGCAATAGACTTTAATGTTATTTTATATTATTGTATTGTAATTGTATAGTTATTTTAATCCGGGTAAGGTTACAAATATTTAATGAAATAATGTCCTACCGCCGCAACCTGTTTGAAGGGTAAATTTGTAAGAAGGTGTAAATTCTAGGCTCGTGGCTGTACGTACTATCGAATCATATGTACGTACTATCGAGGGTACGTATTATCGAGGCAAAATGTACGTACTATCGAGGGTGCGTACTATCGAGGTATACCTGTAATTTAAATAATATTTTTCTCTCAGGTGTTACTCTAAATAAAAATCTGAAAACCTAAAACCTAAAATATCTATAAATCTGCAACCGACTGCCATACGACAATATTCTGGCCAACTTTTTCTACCTCGAACAACTTTTCGGAGATTTTCATATCTTTGTCGAAGACATTGGCGTGAAATTGTGATCCTGGAGTTCTCTTTCACATATGTTTCAATCAAAACCCAGGCAGACGTTCGTTGCAAAAATAAGCTCTGATTTTCGCCTTCTATGTTTTGCTATTTACTGCTTCTTATAAGTTTTCAGCTTATTGCGCTTCTTGATTTTTTTTTTGCATCATTTGGACGGGGATATCAGCCTTTTTAACGAAATCCAATGAGTTCCGAAGGATAAGGTTGACTACCTTCTGGTCTTTTTTAAAATTAATCATCAATACCATCAATCAGCTGGACCTGGTTGGCTTCCTCTTCTTGGCAGTTCATCGAACGAGTAGTCTTTACCCAAGCTGTTGATGATAAATTTTACGCAGTCGTGATGAATTCCGGAAATTCCGATAGTCTTAGGCGTATATGTTTGAGTGCATCACAGGCATGTTCATTTTCGATACAATTCTTAGGCTCTTCTTTGGCATATTCCATTGACAATCTTGGAACATGTGGGGTCTATAAAATAACTTGTGATTGTTGTGGGAAAACTTACGTGCGACAAACCATTCGTTCTCTTAAACTCGTTTCAAAGAGCATATCTCAGAAGTGACTAGGGCAAACAAAGAAACTGTCAAAGGGCCCTTACAACACAACTTCAAATCAAAAGTAGCTGAACACATGTTCAACGAAAAACATTTTGTTAAACTTGAACCATATTAAAATTAAAATTGTGATGAAATAAACTCAACTCAAGTCAACTTAAACATTATACTCTAAGCTTGTTTCTGTCAAAATTTCTGTTATTTTTACTCACGCGCGAGAAAGCTAGAAGCTTATCAATTTGTCTCATATTTTTCGAATACTGTCTTCAATTCCACTGGTAGAGTACCCATAAGAAAACCTTTGGTATAAGTACACCCTTTCTTTTTTTACAAGTCCTTAAATGTAAAACACAACAAAAAAAATCCGTCACTATGGCTGATTCACATCGCCACTTTTTTGAAGGCACAAATCTAATATTTCACTGGTCCAAGTCTAAAAATTCTTGTTTTCATAATGATCGAGCCAATCGGTTCTGGGAGTTCTCGCTAAGAATATTGATCAAATGTGGAGTGAACAGCGCAAATCATATTGTGTGAATAATTAATATTTTGTTTTGTTTTTGCTTTAAAACAAGGTTAGCTTGGGGAACCGAAGTATTTGCGGTTTTTTCAAGGTTAGGGATAACAATTTATAATAGGATGGGAAAGAACAATAGGGTCATATTTTTCTAGATAGCCCGCCGTTACAAAGCTGCAGTTGATGGTGAGCATAGCGGGGATAATCTGTAACGGAACGGAAAGAAAGGAAAATTTGGAAGATAATAACGAGAAGAGGACATTTTAATCAAAAGGGTACCACGAAAAGACATGAAATTAGCGGCAGAGAAGGTACTTTAATTAGATTCTGACATCAGTTCTCTTTAAAAACCAATAGATTTGATTCATGTAATCTAAATCAAGGCACGCCAGAACTTCTCTAACAGACTTGGGCGGTTTTCCTGGAAGCCGGAGAGCTTCTCTAAGCTGAGATCTGGCCTCCAGATGCTCGTTGCATTTCCACACAACATGATCGATATCCTGGTAGTCCCTGTCGCAAACACAAAGATTGCTGTCCAAATGTCCAACACGGAATGTATGTGCATTCATTAAGTACTGATTGGACATCAGTGGGCTCATAAAACCCATGAAATCGCGCCACACATCCATCCCTTTAAACCATGCTTTCTTAGATGCTTGAGGGAGAATTGAATGCAACCACCTACCCAGTTCTCCATCTCTCCATTTACATTGCCAGCTCAGCGCCCACCTTTTCCAGTGAGTCCGCCTTCTCATTGCCCGGAATCGAGCAATGAAGGGACCCAAGCCATGAGTGTAAGAGCGTTTAGACAAAGCACTCAGACTTCTACGTATTCCATATAGGAAATACGTTGAGTGCGTGACCAACTTCATTGACCGAACAGCCTCCAGAGAGCTTAGACTGTCGGAGAAAATGAAGTAGTGCTCAGGTGGAAGAGAAGCTATATGGTCTGGAGAATAGTATATAGCTGCTAGTTCAGCAACATACACAGAGCATGGCTTTTGTAGCATAAAGCAGGCGCTATGAACCATTTTAAAAACACCAAAACCAATGGAATCATCTATTTTTTACCCATCTGTGAAGAACCTACAGTCCTCGCTGACGTGCCCATATTTTTTTGGAAAGATTAGAGGTACCAACACCGCACGATGGTAATCTGGGAACCAGACGATGTTTTCCCTCATTGACATAACAAAAACCAACGTAGAACCGAATAAGTCTAAGAAGTTATAACGATTGGAATCAACCGAAGATGGGCTTACCTCCAGTGTTATGTACCAGTGGTACACACTCATAAAACGGGTTTGAGCATTTTGTTTGAGCAGCTTTTCGAAAGTATCAATGACCGATGGATTTAAAACCTCGCATCGGATGAGGAACCGGAGCGTTAATTCCGCGAAACGATCTGTCAATGGCTGTACTCCGGAAAGTACCTCTAAACTCATGATATGGGTTGAGTTCATGCAACCTAGCGCGATCCGAAGACAACGATACTGAATTCGTTGAATCCCTAGCAGATGTGTTTTTACTGTGGATTGAAAACAAAAGCTACCGTATTCTAAAACCGACATAGTAGTTGTTCGGTACAGCTTGATCAAATCTTCCAGATGAGCTCCCCACCATGTACCGGTTATTGTTCGCATGAAGTTGATTCGCTGTTGGCATTTCTGTATCAGATGCGCCATGTGTTTCCCCCAGGTGCATTTCGGCCCAAGTAGACATATTGTCCGGAGTATCCTGCAACGGGCTTTGCAGGTTGACTGTGGTTAGTCCTTGAACCGAGATAACACAATCATCCGCAAGCTGTTTTAGTGAGCCATTTTTCACAAGACAATTGTCAATGTCTCTGATGTAAAAATTGTAAAGATAAACATGAGCCTTGGGGGAGTCCCATATAGCTAAATCGAGAAGTTACCAAGTCACCATGGAAAAACCTTATTTGTTTCTCAGACAATAAGTTGAACAAAAAATATTCAAAACTGGAAAAACCCACACTCGTGGTCTTGTTCTGATTATGTCTATGCTGAGTTGCCAGCAATCAACTCCGCATTGGGGATGATTTCCAACATGCCCGCAGACCATTATTTCATCTTCTCGACTCTTTGGTCAACGAAACCTAGTAAACACTCATCTTATTTCCTTTCAAAACTAAGGGAACAGATGAGTGTGCTGGTCGAAAGATCATATTTGATCACCATAATACAAAATTGGTCCTTTCACATTGCACAATCCCAAGGAATGAAAAAGCGGACTCGCGGAAGGTGCAGTGTATGAAAGAGAAATATCACACGATGAATATTTCCATTTAGTGCGTCAGAGTGTCCTTTCGAGTTGGCAAACCGATTGGGATACCGAAAATCTTGGACGGATGTTACATTCAGAGCTCGAAAAAATTGACACCCGTCGTCTTCATTTCGTTCTATCAGTCACGCAATATATTCGTGTTTACTATTTTGCTATGCTCAGTCATTCCGTTGTCCTCGTGTTCCACACAACTCATTCACACCACAGCAAAGTACACGGCTATTCAAGCCTCACGAGATTTTGGTTGCTTGACTGAATGTTCTTGTAACCAGTCATTCATTTTCACGTTGGTGAGTGATTTTTTTTGCCACAGGTTTTCAAGTATTCCCGAACATGGCTGAAGGCAAAGGAAGCCAAAAGGCCAAATGGCCGAAATCGCTACAGAGTTTGTGGGGCATTTGTTCGAGAAAAGGCATTTTTAGGATCGATTCGAGAAGTTTTGGTTTTTTCCACTTCATTGATTCTCCAAATGAATGACTGTTCTTTCGTCTTCACGGTAGAACGTTGAAATTGAATGAGTTTTTTTCACTTACGTACATTCACTGCTTTCTGGAACGAATGAATGATCAAAGTAAAGCAAAACAAAACATGTTGACTCATCTTGCACAAGAGATTCATGAAGGCAAATTTGTGTTTACTTCATGTACGCTAGGAACAGTGCGTGATGACTAATATTTTGACTCAGTCAGGGTGCAATTTGAGAATTGAATATGATATTTTTAAGCTCTGGTTACATTCCATCATTCCTATTGTTTCATCGAGGGCGTGGTTTAAGGATCTGCACGTTAGCCATGATTTCATCCGTATGATCAGTAGACTTATGTCCAACCATTCCCAGTTAGATGCACATCTCTTTAGAATGAACCTAGTGGACAGCAATCTTTACCGGTGTGGAAACGGTTATGGAAATTCTCGGATAATTACGCTGGCAAAATACGTATTCTGAATAACTAAGAGATTCAAGGAAGACAACCGTATGTTCCTATAAAAGAAGTGTTCGGATCTGCTATATGCAATCGATTTATGTGTTTCTTCAAATGTCTAGTATAAGAGTTTAATCTGCTTTCTCTTTATTAGTTTGTGCTTCTTCTATTCCGATATCATGAGGAGTCTCATCGTCGCCCAATGATAACCACATCCGGCCAAACACAAAAAAGGAACCCTGGCCATACCGCACAACATTAAAGTGCTGGCGACAACTATCTGAGGAGTAGAAATGAGAAGAAAAATTAGTATTTTCCATACATTAATTATTATGTTATGTATTCTCCGTGCGTGGAGTAACGATTATGATGTAGACGGAGATATTTGCTCATCACCATGAGGCACCAAAAGTGAACATTAATATTTTAGGCTAGAATGAAAGATGTGAAGAGAAAGTGTTGAAAGTTCCGTCAGTGTGCGGCAGGTAGGAAATCAAACAAAAGGTTTTTTTAAGGTAGGACTACGTTTCTCTTTTCTATACCGGGTGCCGTTTCAAAATTTTGAAAAATGAGAGCGTTACGCAAAAGTGAAAGGTTTTTGAACGGTTATAACTCGTTCGACTAAACAGAATAACTTCATTCGTACACCATTTGATCAAAAAGACTCACAAATTTTTAGCATTGAAATTTGAATGAAGTTCAATTAGTATAAGTAAAGGGCGATACGGTCAAAATTTGGTCAATATCAACTTGACGTATTTCTTTCAATTTTGCATTTAAAAATCCTGAACACCCCTCATTTTTGAAGGTGTGTTTGTAGAATGTTTGCTCCTATTTTGATTTTGGAATTCACTCTTCAGTTGTCAAAATGCCGTCCAAGCAAGAAGAGCAGCATATCAAAATTTTGCTCGCGCATCGCGAAAATCCAGAGCTACTCGCACGCAAAGTTAGCAAAATCGCTCAAAGTTGCCAAATCAACCGTTACAAATGTAATTAAAGTGTTTGGGAACGTTTGTACGACAGCCAGGAAGTCTGGATCTGGGGGAAATCGAAAACGGAAGCCGCTGAGACGACAAAGAGAGTTGGCGGTAGTTTCAAGCGAAACCTAACCTATCTCTCCGAGATGCCGCAAATAAGCTGGGTGTATCGTCTACAACCGTGCATCGAGCCAAAAAACGAGCGGACTATCGACTTACAAGAAGGTAGTGACTCCAAATCGCGATGATAAACAAAAATACGACGGCCAAAGCGCGATCCCGGAGGCTGTACACGACGATGCTGACGAAGTTTGACTGCGTGGTAATGGACGACGAAACCTACGTCAAAGCCGACTACAGGCAGCTTCCGGGACAGGAGTTTTATACGGCAAAAGGAAGGGGAAAGGTAGCAGATATTTTCAAGCACACGAAACTGTCAAAGTTCGCAAAGAAATATCTGGTTTGGCAAGCCATCTGTACCTGTGAAGCGAAAAGCGGCATTTTCATAGCTTCCGGGACTGTCAACCAAGTAATTTACGTGAAAGAGTGTTTGAATAAACGTCTGCTGCCTTTTCTGAAGAAACTACGGTTGTTCCGTACTGTTTTGGCCGGATTTGGCATCTTGCCATTACGGTAAAAAGGCCGTGAGAGTGGTACGCCGCCAACAACGTGCAGGTGGTTCCCAAGGACAAGAACCCTCCCAACACGCCAGAACTCCGCCCAATTGAGAAATACTGGGCTATTGTCAAGCGGAACCTAAAGAAGACCAAAAAAACTGCTAAGGACGAGCAGCAGTTCAAGGCAAACTGGCTTTCTGCGGCAAAGAAGGTGGACAAAGTTGGCTGTACAAAATCTGATGGCAGGGTCAAGCGTAAGGCCCGTCAATTCGGATTTGGAAAAGCGGAAGCCTAACTGAATATTTTTCTGAATTTTATACTAATTGAACTTGAAAAAGAAATTTAATTTGATTTTTTAAATAAACGATTTCACCGATTTACACGCGTTTTCCCTTGACCAAATTTTGACCGTATCACCCTTTACTTGCCCACGAGTATGAGGGCATGTCAAACTGCTCAGCTGAATTCTCATCCCCCAAAATATCGAAAAGTTTGGTAGATGAACTGGAGAGAATAACCTCCATCAAAGCCATTTCAGCGGAAAGAAAATCATGATACAATGGTCGCTCAAGTCATCTTTTCTCAATCCGCGGTTTAAACAAAGTTTTGAAGATGTGAAGATTTTATTTTTGATGAATCAACATCTTATATGCAAAATGAACGTTAACGTTGATTCTTCGTGGCATGAAATCAATAAGCTGAACCAATCAGCATCAGCATCAGATATTGATGACAAAGTTGTGCATTCCTGTATGTATGCTGATCAGATCTTTTAGCAGCAAACAACAAGTTTTAGTGAAGTAAACTATGCCGAAACATATTCAAGTTAGTATTGTTTAAAAAAAATCTAAATATTTCTTGTGTGCCTTTTTTTAAAATCAATGCGGTGATCCAGTTAGCTACAATGCGGAAGAGCAAATGAACGGTTCATTGAACTAATCTCTTCATGACGGAACACTGAACCACTCACTAAATAAACCATTTTGCCCTTCATTGATAGATAGCCTTCTCGTAACATGCCAGTATAATTCGTTGTTGATTTATTATTGACTGATAGAATTTTAAACATTTTCCAAATTACCTTGTAATAAGTTTTGTGAAATATTGATTATAACTATATGATTTTACTTCTTTAAAATTCTTTGTTTTACGCTATTTCATGCATCTTATTTAAGATCATCTATCAAAAGTCAGTACCAATTGTATAAAAAATATTAAATATAAGGACTCTAAACGAAAATGAACAGAAACTAACATAAGAAAGATGTAGCAATCATATTGTGATTCCAATGAAAGGTACATACCTGAAGTATCTGCCGATACGACACAGGGAAACTCAAACAACTGCCAGTTCGGCTCAAAAGTCATTCCGATGAACCGCAGTTATTTCAGGAGGAACCGATTGCGAATTTGGAGATGAACCATTTGGAATCAGAGGGAGGGAGTTCTGAGGATGAAAACAGAAAAACACCTAAAAAACTCGCTAATTCCACATAATACCAAGCGAAATTCAGAAAGGTGCCATAAAATTATTGTTTGCACAAACGTGCACCTGCAGGATCCACGAACTCTTCTTCAAACTCATAAAGAAGTTCCTATTTTACCATTGGGAGATGGCCGACACTGACATCCTGGTTTTAAACATATATTTCACAGCTCTTTTCGGTGATTGATAAACAAAAGTCAATATCGATAACGGATTGAATTGCAAGCCTATTCCATCTATCGACTTAAATACCTCCTCAGTGTACCGAATGCGTGAGTCATCAAATATTCGTACCATCGTATCAAATACCAACAAATCCCGTTTCATCTGGGCATAGAATGCCTTGATTTTCTTTGCATGCACGTAAGTCTGGTAGTTAATAATCGCTAACTAGGCTATGAGTAAAAGAAATCGGAATTTCGCTTGGTTTGAAAATAACGCACCGCGGACGAAGTGGCAGCGTATTCGTGACGTCGTATTGCGCAAATCTCACCGAAAGACATTTCAATCGCCGCAGGGAATGGCCCGGTGGACCGTGAAAAGGGTCTTAGACTCAAAAGAAAGAGAAGGGACAACTATTCGCGGAGTATCCAGGCCGAATCCTGGCGTTCAATGAAGAAAATGGCGAAGGAACACGAGCATCGGTGACTTTGCACGGCACGAAAGTTCGGAAAGATTGCAGTACGAGGTCGAGGCCTGATGCTTTGCTGTCGTATCTGTGACCCTCGTAATGGACTTACGCCGTATGCCGCGGGGTTCTGGGCCATCCAACACGGATCAGTGTCTTTTGTTCTCCCGGATCACGGATTACGTTCGTTTCATATTTGTTAACATACAAAATGATCCAATTAAGGCAAATACAGTTGAGGTTTAGAGGGCCATACATTTTATGAAATAAAAAATATAAGCAAGGATAATGACGATCTTTTTTTTGACAGGTTTTATTAACTTAAAACTCGCTTGAGCTTCCCCACCGTTGCAGCCAATCGTTGACTCCGCTGAGGTTGCATAATCAGGATCATCGTCTTTCTTTTTCCACAGTAAATAACACGCAAATAAAGCTTTCTGACATTTTTTTCACAAACCGTAGCCGGAAAACCATAAAAAAAAGCACAGGAATAAAACGAATGGCGATCTACGAGTAGCTGTCATCAGCCAAAATTAGGGAAAAATGAGTCTGTCGGTGATTAGTTCGTCGGATTCGTCAAGTTTCAAACGAGGATCCCAGTGTTTCTTTGTATCAGCTACGCCTGTGCTGCGGATGCAACCTGCGTTGCCTTCGCCGAGAAATATCGGTTTTTGGACGAAGCGAATGGTCGGACGAAGTGGTTTTCAGTGACGAGAAAGAAGCTCAACCTTGACGGACTAGATAGTTGAAGTTCGGTACAATAACATGCAAGAGACATAAAGAAAGAGAAACGTGAAACTTTGGTGGAGGAACGATAAAGATCTGGACCTTTAGCATGTTTAAATTTGTAAAACTACAACAGCAAAAATGTAAATATATTAATGTAAATAATTAATTGTAAGTAGACACAATCGTAATTAAATAAACTCAGGCGAAACACACATAGCACCCACAGTTCCGTCGTCGACCATGCGTTGAACACAAGTGGCGCCCATAGTCGATTTCTTTACGTTTCGGCGTGAACTGGGGGGTGTATTCATCTGTTAAGTTTTATCACCCATCACAGTGTACTCAACAGATGGTGCTAGTGTTTCACTGATGATGATGTGTGTAGATTGCAAAACGTTCACAATGTTATGCATGCTGCAACTTATGTCTGTGTTTATAAATTTCTGTGTTTAAAAACATGTTTCTATATCCATTTTATAATATATATGAGTTTATACCTATATTTTTTTTAATAATCATTTATTTGTACAGGCTCAATCGAATTAACTTTACAGAGCCAAATTTTCATATTTTTATACATCATTTATCTTAAAACTAAAGTTAGGAGGATAGAGCCGATTACTCGCGGCCGTCTCGAGGTTAATAGGAATTACAAATTACGGATGGGAAGGAGAGTGGAATTTAAAGTCTGGTTTACATAACACATTAAATTTAAATTCAAAATTATCTAAACACTTATAACTATACAACTTATGGTTTTCTTTTGACTTGAACATTTCTTGAAAAAGAAAAGAAACTCATACACATATAAAAAAAAAAAACTTAAAGTAAACATACAGGTTAAACTAACTACAATCTAATGCTAATGTTAGTCAAAAACACATAAATGAGTTTCATGTACTCCAAATCACGTACAGCCAAAATATCTCGAATTGGCACATTGGGTTGTCTACCTCGAGCCGAAGAGAATCATAAAGCTCAGATCTGACTCCAGAATGCTCAGCACAAGACCAAATAACGTGATCTGCGTCCTGATAGCCTTGTCCACACTCACAGAGATTGCTGTCGCTCAGCCCAACCCGGTATAAATGAGCGTTCAAAGAATAATGATTGGACATGAGGCGGGACATGACACGAATGAAGTCTCGACCCACATCCATCCCGCTAAACCAAGATTTCTTCGACACCTTTGGGATGATAGAATGTTGCCATCGCCCCAAATCTCCTTTACTCCATTTATGCTGCCAGCTGACGAGTGACTGTTGACGAAAAATAGGAAAAAATTCGTTGAAGGCGATTTGTCGATCACAAATATCGCCTTCCATAGCGCCCACCTTTGCAAGCGAGTCCGCTTTCTCATTGCCCGGAATTGAACAATGAGATGGGACCCATACAAAGGTGATGATAAAATAACGCGAAGATAAAGCACGCTGAAGCTCCTGTATTTTCATGAGAAAATACGAGGTGCTTTACCGGCCTCAAGGAGCGAATAGCCTCTATAGAACTGAGACTATCCGTGAAAATGAAGTACTGATCCGGTGTTAATGAGGCAACAATTTCTGGCGTAAAATGTATTGCCGCTAATTCAGCGACATACACGGAACAAGGAGCTTGAAGTTTACGGTTGGCGCTATAAATTTCATTAAATATTCCAAAGCCTGCTGACTCCTCTATCAATGATCCGTCAGTGAAAAACGATTTAGTGGAATCAACTTGGCCAAACTTTGCAGCAAATATCACAGGAGCAATCATGGGACGATGATGCTCTGGGATTCCACAAGCTCCTGCTTCATGGATAAATCAAAATGAACCGAATTGTCGAAATCGGAGAAGCAAACACGATTGAAATGTTCGGCGAAGGGCTGACATCCTGTGTTATGTACAAATGGTACAAGGTCATGAAGCAGGTTTGAGGATTCAACTCAAGGAGCTTCTCAAAATTTTCGATCACCTGAGGGTTCATAACTTCACACCTGGTGAGGAGCCGGAGATAATTCTGAAAACCGATCCGAGAGTGGCAACATGCCAGCCAGCACTTCAAGACTCATGGTGTGAGTCGAGTGCATGCAACCTAACGCGATACGAAGACACCGATACTGAATACGTTCCAGTTTAATGAAGTGCGACCGAGCCGCTGACTGAAAACAAAAACTACCGTATTCCATAACCGACAAAATCGTTGTCCGGTACAACGTTAGAAGATCTTGTGGATGCGCTCCCCACCAGGTTCCGGTAATTGTGCAGAAAGTTGATCCTTGGCTGGCACTTTCGCTTCACATACTCAATATGGGATCTCCAGGTGCACTTAGAATCGAACCAGACCCCAAGATATTTAAATGACATGGAATGAGTTATCAGCTTACCCCAAATTTGAAGCTTCGGTTGTGCTGGGTTATGCTTCCTAGAAAAAACTACCAACTCAGTTTTCTCCGTAGAGAATTCGATACCTAGCTCTAGAGCCCAAGTAGACAAATTGTCTAAGGTATCCTGTAAGGGTCCTTGCAGATCGACCCCATTGGGTCCCGTGACAGACACTACGCCGTCATCTGCAAGTTGTCTCAACGTACAGTTGTCACCTAGACAACCGTCAATGTCTTTGACATAAAAATTATACAAAAGGGGCTTAAACATGATCCCTGGGGAGACCCATGTAGCTAAATCGTGAAGCTGTAGAGGTTCCATGAGAGAAGCTCATATGTTTCTCTGACAGCAAATTGTACAAAAAGTTATTCATTAATGGTGAAAAGCCACAAGCGTGGAGTTTATCTGAAAGAACTTCAACAGATACTGAATCAAAAGCCCCTTTATGTCCAAGAATACAGAAGCCATTTGCTCTTTTTAGCAAAAGCTAACTGAATATCTGTGGAAAGCAACGCGAGACAGTCGTTCGTTCCCTTACCCCTACGGAAACCATATTGAGTATCTGAAAGCAGGTTGTTCGTCTCAACCCATTTGTCCAGACGGAAAAGGATCATTTTCTCCAACAACTTTCGAATACAAGATAACATCGCGATGGGTCGATAGGAGTTGTGGTCGGACGCGGGCTTACCAGGTTTTTGAATGGCAATAACTCTCACCCGTCTCCAATCATCGGTACAATGTTGAGTTCCAGAAACTGATTAAACAAGTTCAACATGCGCCTCTTCGCGACGTCTGGGAGGTTCTTGAGCAAGTTGAACTTGATCCTATCAGCGCCTGGAGCCGTATTGCCACACGAAAGGAGTGCGAGAAGAACTCTACCATTGAAAAGGGTTGGCTAATCTCATCTATCGAATTCGTGTTTCGCGAGGAATCATCCGTGCCGGCACAGAGATCTGGACAGACTTTTCCGCGCGAATTTGAGGATCCATTGGTCGAGTACTCCTCGCTCTCGTTGTTCGTAGTTCGGTTACGCAACCTTCGCGCCGTGTTCCAAAGTACTCATCGACGTTTCGCGCGATAGCCGTTCACGAATGTTCGCCAGTAACCGCGTTTCTTGGCCTTGATGAGGCTCTTAAGTTCGCGTTCGAGAGCCGTGTATACTTCGAAGTGCTCAGGTGTTCCACGTCTACGGAAAACTTTAAACGCGTCGGACTTTTTGCGGTAAACCTCGGTGCATTGCTGATCCCACCATGGAGAAGGAGGTTTCCTGCGAGATGACGTCCCTGGAACTGGTCGAGTTTGAGCTTGAAACCCGCGCTGTCTAAGATCGGGTTGGAGAGGAAGTTATACTCTTCCAGCGGTGAAAGCCTTTCTACCGTCGTTACGGCTTCATCTACTGCTATCACCGAACTTTGTCCAATCGATGTGACGGGTAAGATCATACGTGACGTTGACAGATTTCGACGGATTGAACCAGTGGCAACCGAAAATTTTTATGGAGCAAATGATCACTACCGTGGGGATCTTGAATCACATTCCATGTGCAATCCAACGATAATGAATTCGAACAAAGTGTGAGGTCAA
>JASCZW010010861.1:0-34487 GCA_034211315.2 Aedes japonicus | reverse complement strand
TAAAGTCTCTCTCAACACAAAGAAGAAGAAGATGATGCAAGACGTTCCTTGCTTCGATTTGAAATCTGTGATAGGAAATTTGGTAAATTTACTCTGCAAAATGACATTATAAGACATCATCTTATATTTGCGTTATTTTCAATAGTTTACTACTGATTGAGAAAAATGTTTGACAATTGAATTGGAGCGCGGTAAAATTTCCGACCGATTGAAGAAGAAATCATGTAAATCTATCGTGGATTATTTGAGTTATTCGCGTACAAAACGTACGGTTTTTCGTGACGGTCGCAAAATTTTAGATTTTCATTTGACACCCTACCCTTGCCGTAAGACGTAGTCTACGTCAAAAAATTTAACAAAAACTAGCTTTTAACAGACGCAACAAACTCTCGAGCAATGTGGATTTAATGTTGATATATAAGAATTCTCATGGATCTAATTGTCGCAGGCCTATGACAAGGGCTACTTTTTCACGTAGACAACATCTCAGCAAGCTCAGCTGTCAAAATAATGTCAACATTGTAAGTTGTGTTTGTTATAGCTCGTTTACGTTTTGTCTGTTGTTGCTCGTTTTCGTTGTGCACGTCATACAAAGCAGAAAGATCGCTTTCTGTGGTGTTTTACATCAAAACAAACAACCAAAACAAATTATTATACTTCTATTTGACAGCTGACAGCGGGCCCAAATCAATTTGGGCCCAGGACATCCTGTCTACTGTCAATCACAGCTATTGATATAGGCTTGTAAATGGCCTGAATTGTCGTTAACTATGGTTTATATTGATATACCAACTTTATATCCTAAAAGGTACAGTGGAGTAAGTGAAAAGTGTGGGAAAGCGGGTATACACACGTTACTCCTACAGAAATAGTTACTCGTTCAAACTATTTCTGAAAGGTCGGTATCGTGATCGAAAGCATTTTTTTTTTCCATCCCAAACTCATGTTAAATTCCGTTTACTGAAACAGAAAACTAAAAAATCGAAAAGAAATTTCTGCAGCAGTTATACCTGAAAAAAAGTATAAATAAAATTGGAATTCGTAAGGTTTCCACTCAAACTAAAGGGAGCTGTCAATCTTACTTTCAGAAAAAATATCCGCTTGATTATTCCGTAAGTGAACGTGACAGTTCGTTCCATGCAGATTAATTGTCAAAATTCCGTACCCTCTCTATTTTTTGAGTCGATACTGGCCTGAAGGCAGCAAAGTGAAAAAAAACTTAAACTGAGTGGCAAAAAAATTGTACAATTCCGTAGCGATTATGAACAGTGTTTTATTTTAAATTAAAAATATATTCCGGAAAAATCCTGGGGGGGTGGGGGCCTACAGAATTCTGGAGAGGGCCTGGCCCCCTAGGCACCCCCAGTAGTTACGCCAATGATCACCTCTCGGTGATATTCGAAGTGAAACAAGCAATCAACCGAAGGCAGCTATTTTGAAGGAAAAACTACCATCGTGCGTACTGTCCACAGTTGCAGCGGTTTGTCGAGGATCAAGGCAACGAGAATCCGGTTCTGGTGACAAAGAACGACATCGATAGTATTCTCCAAGAGCTCACTGATACCATTAGTGAGGCGGAGTCCCGTTTAATCCCGACAACTACAATAGCATGTAAATTTCCTTTAAAAATTGCATTAGAAGACTGTATCAAAGACTGTACTTTAACCCATCTCAGAGTGTTTTATACAACAAACTGAACAAAATTATTACCAATAGAGTTACTAAATTTAAAAACAAACAGTTTAACACAGAAATCAAAAACTTGCCCAACTACTCCAGGCCTTTCTGGTGGCTCGCAAAGAACTCTTGTGCCTAGACCATTGCTGGTTATCAGCTAGTCTTGTTCATTGTGGTGGGAGCGAAATGTGCGGCTCAGCATCGACGAACTCTTCATCACAAGCAAGGAACTTGTCTTAACGTCATCATTTGAAGCGATTAGGATGAGCATAACTTGCTCAATCCACGAATGAAGCTCCAAAACATCGACTTCTGCTTGCAAGCCGCCAATCATCAACGATATTCCTTTATTGATAATTCTTACGTACGGGTTGTTACCCGACTAAGATCCATTCAGTAGCTGTCGGATTGAAGTTCCGTCACTTCAACTTAGCTAACATGGAACCAAATATTTAAGATGATGCTATGGCAGATCATGCTGTTTATCTGGATTTCCATATAAACTGACGCGGTTGGTCACAGAAACGATGGATCAGGTGATGTTAGTCTTCCGAGTCTCAGCGACACTCTCGATTCCCTTCGAATCTCGGCGAGGGTTACGGTATGGTGATGGACTGTCGTGTTTGCTATTTAATATTGCATTGGATGGTGTGATTCGAAGAGCCGGGATGGACACGAGTGACACGATCTTGATGAAGTCAGTCCAACTTTATGGCTTTGCCAAAACGACGGTGGAAACGTATATTAGACTTATGTTGAAGCAAGTAGGATTGTGATTAATGCGCTTAAAACAAAACACATGAAGGGAAGAGACTCCCGGGAGAAGACAATGTTAGCCTCTCACCACGAGTTTAGATCATACAGCGAAGCTGGCGAGGGAGCCATGAACCCAATAGAATGGAGACAACTTCTGTGTACAGCAGAGGGCACACCGGCCTTGGTCTGATTGAACAGAACACAACAGCGCGGGTTTCCTGCCACATGACGCCTCTTCTGGCGATATTGATTCCAGCGACCGTGCAGGACCCCTATTTACGAGGTATGCTGCCGTTGAGACTCTTATCGCCCAGAACTTCTTAGTAAGCTTAGAATCATTCAACATACACCTTGCTTATCCTACGAGCTTCTGCTGGGCAGTCTACTTCGATCGCCGAGTTACCATATTCAGTACCGTTGTACCATTGTACTACAAAACCTTCAAATTTGAAGTTGGTAAAACAACGCTGCTATTCAACTTCAAGAAGGCATCGTTGACGAATGTTGATAGGTATAAGGGCTGCCACCAAGCGAGGGCATTTTTTCTTATCCTTAAAGATCCTAGTGCACCAGATCTACAGGGTGCGGTGGAAAATAATGCGAAAGCTTGAGTATTGGGTTAATTCGTGTAGCTATTGACTAATTTCTGTGTGAAAGTGTTTATGTTTACTTTCAACTTACGGCATCCAAACATTTTATTTGTTTTATTGCAAATTCGTCAGAAGGTTCGAGAAAGAAGTGATCACCAGTTTGTTGTTCGCCCAGAAGAAGCCGAAATAGATTGCCAAGGTGGTAGGGTGCCATTTGGCAAAAGTTTACCGCATAAAATAGTCCCTGTAGGATGGTCCTAAGCAGCGGAAGCCGGGAAGCGGACGTCCGCCCTTTGCCCGCACGCCGGACGTGATCAAACCAATCCGTGGTAAAATTGCTCGCAACCCGGTGCGTTCCATAAAAAAAAAATTGCAAAGGAAGCAAAAATTTCGGAGAAATCAATGTAAATCTTCCAGAGGCAGAGTGAAACGTCACTTGATTACGGACCGGGTCAAGGAACTACGAGTGACTCGTTCCAAGAGATTGCTTTCCTTGTTGAAGAAGGAAAAAATAATAATCCTGTTCTCCGACGAATAGATTTTCAGCATCGATGCTGTGGCCAACAGCCACACGGACCGGTTCATTTCACCGCTGAAAATGGAGAACGTTCCGGGAAAAGTGAAATTCAAATTTCAAACCAAACATCCGGCTGGTGTCATGATGTTGGCGTGATGGCTTGGTGGCGTCCAACGGTTTGAAAATGCCACCTGTTTTCATTGATGCTGGAGTTAAAATCAATACCGAAGTGTATATCGGTATTTTAAAGGACCAAGTGCTTCCCTGGGTGAAGGCCAACTTCTCCGAGGACCAAAACGATGTCCTACAGCAGGATGGAGCGCCGTGTCACACGTCCCATCGAACCAAACAATGGTTGAACGATAACATGAAGTTTTGGCCGAAGGATTTGTGGCCCCCTAGCACTCCAGATCTTAATCCGTGGGATTATTCGATTTGGGCATATGTTGAAGCACGAGCCTGCAAAACATCACCTAGTGTGAAAACACAGAAGTCAAGCATAACACGCACATGGCGGCGTCGGCTCGAGGATGTTATTAATAAAAATGGAGGACACATGGAATAATTTTTTTTAAAAGGACTTTATAAAGATAACTGCACTCGAAAATGGTGATATTATTGCTTGAATTAGTTGAAAATAGGATTTGAAAGAAATCGAACAAATTTTCGCATTATTTTCTGCCACACCATGTAATGCCTCGTTCAAACTTAAGAGTTATACCTGTTCTAGCGGTTGTCAAACATTTACATTTATAACGTAAAAGTGATTTATTATGAGTATTTATAAAATTCTTAACTAAGAAGTGCATTGCAAAGTTTTGCACTAACCGCGGAGGTGTTAAATCATCGAATTGCGTCAAAATAAGCTTTTTCCGATTTCCTACATTGAGAAAATTATCCGTACGATTTTCATACGATCGGAACTATGAACCACAAAGCAAGTGTCTAAGACTCATTCCATACGAAACTGTATGAAATAATTATTGCTGCATTGGTCGAGAAAAACATGTCTTGACATCACTTATCTGCGAAAAGATAGCAGACGCTTGACAAAACGTAGTGAAATACAAAGCGGAGCCACGGTTCTGACGAAGAACAAGGTAGTCAAAAATGGTTCAAATATTACGTTAGCGTTACGAGCGTAATACGTCTCATTTGCACAATAATACAGAACCAGAGGGCAATAATCCAGAGCTGTCTTATCCAGGGTTGTACCAGATGGAAACGCTAAATCCTGAACCATCTCAGGTAACAACGGATACTTCACTATAAGGAGGAAAATCATTCGAATATGGTAAAATAAGTAATGTTACATACAATTTATGCAATTTCCCATCAATAAAAGCTTATATTTTCTTCCCGAACGTCCTCTTTCCATATGGTCTCTTGCCATGCGTCTTCTTCCTTTGGTTAATTTTCTCACTGAAAGTAATGGGGAATAATTTTTTGATAAAGCCTGTTCACGTTAAATTTCGGACACTTTCTTTCAGTGTAAATTTTCAATTATTTCACGGATCGCTGAAACGTGTTACTTATATGACAGATCAATAAAGATGTGTATGAGAAAGAATGTCTGCAAAAGGGGTTGCTACAGTTTATCAGAAGCCACGACTGTCCAGGACTGTTTTGGCCTGATTTGGCCTCTTGTAACTATGTGAAATCCGTCCTGGAATGGTATAAGCGAGGGTATAAGGTACAAGCTGCCAAATACGTGCCGAAAATAGCCAATTTCACCTTTGAAGCATTTCACCAGCCGTGCAAGGATCATGTCGTCCATAGAGACGTTGTTGACACTGCCTCAAAAGGTGTTACATTTCCAGGTTTGCTTTTCCTTTCTTTGCATTATGTTCATTGTTTTGTGTCATTTGGTCATTGGCGTTATTTCGTCTTACCTCTTCTGATTCATTTAGCTAGGTCTGATCCCTAGCTAAATAATATGTTGTTAGAGTCAGTGCCTTGATCACGGCTGTCGTATAGAGCGTATATTTAAATTATAATATATATTTGCATTATCTGCACCTGACACATCAGGAAATATTACTAGTTGCTCACAATCATGATCAAAACACTCACCCTTTTCGATAATGATGGGAACAATAAGATTATTAAGAATACCAAGTGTGTAGGTATATTTGCTGTTTATTCAATGACAATTAGAGAGTAAACAGCAATGAAAGAGTTGTCAAGGAAATAAAAAGTGCACTTTTTGTCGTTTCCCTAAATTATTTGATGGAATTTATAGATTGTTCCCAGTAAACCCGCCAGTAAGACACCTCTTTCAGTGCCTTCAAATAAACGTACTACGACGTGGCAACTTAAAGAAAGTAGAGTGTGATACTATCACTGCTGATCATGTTCTTATTATAGTACGTTCACACTACGCCCTATATTACGTGATATAGTGCGATTCATGATATAGCAGCTATATCATGTGCTATATTACGTGATATCCCATACATTTGATCTGTCAATCTATATTACGAACAGTACTTGATATAGCTCATATCATCTCATTTACTTGATATAATTCTAAAAAGCAGTGGTTGGCCACCCAGCTGCGATAGAGCTGGGTGATATCATTCCATTTCAAATGTCACTTTTCCTTTTGATTGAATCAAAACAAAACATAATTTTCCAGTTGGAACAATTCCACCGTCATGTTGTAAAAGAAATTTGAAATCGTTTCGTTTATACATGTTCATTGAATGAAACTAACTGAAGCAAAATCATTACTCGCCATCCATATTGCAGATTTTGCACCTAATTTGACCACCGACGGAAATATTTAGTCAGTTCAAAAAATGTTCAAACCATTATCATCATACATTGATTAATTTTACAGGTACAATATTGTTGCGGGTGCGTATTTCGGGGTGCTGTATTGGATGATCGGTTTGTTTTCTGGGTTTTCCCTTGGTAAATCAAATGAAATTTTTTTTTAACTATCCTTTATTTTACCGAAACTCTAAAAACCAAACCAAATAGCAAACTTGAACCGAATTATTCCTCATCCATGTCTGTTTTGATTTTCATTGACTTATTGGAGACAAGAATCAGGCAGATATGTATTTCGCTGCTATGACGTTGCACTTAATTCTCTTTTTTTTGTTATTAAAAATGTGCTAAGTTCTGATCCCAATCCATCGCATTAGAACAAACTTGAAGAACAAATGGTTCTTCAAAACTGGATTTCATCAAAATCTGATATTTCTGTCTAGAACATGGAATGAAGATCGGTTTACTTAGTTTTTTTTCTTTCTGTTTTCTTCATCATCATATTTACAAACGTCAAACTATATCACGTCAGTGTAGTGTGAACACCTCCACTTGATATCGATATCAACTTGCTATATCACGTAATATAGTACGTAGTGTGAACGTATTATTAGTCTCCCATGCTGGCCTTTTGCATGGGATTAGACCTCTCACCTACGACAAGGTGACAACCATGATCTTCGAGAGGGTAGAAAGTATTTTGCGAGTCATAGAAATATTTGGAGTAATGAACCGCTTTGATTGCCTAGCTGTGAAAGTGTTGTTCCAGTTTTCATTCACTTTCGAAGATTCCCAGGCTTTTAGCTCCATTCTAAGAGAAGAAGCAGATAAACTACAAAAGGGCTCAGGTCCTTCGAACTGAAGAGACGATCCGAGTCTTGCTAGTGTATCGGCTCGTTCATTTCCAGCAATTCAGCAGTGACCAGGAACCCAGTATACTTGATCACGACAAGACAATTTTTGAAGTGATTGAACAAACATGCTTAGATGTGCATGTTGCTGACTTTAAAGCATTTAGAGCTGTTTGACTGTCTGACATTTCTACGCAAGCATATAGCAGAACATTCCAGAATTGCTTGAATTTCAGCTTGGAATACAGTAGGCCACCTGCAAATCGGAATTGACATGTCTATCTCTGGACCCGTTACTCCTGCTCCAACTTGATCGTTCATTCTTGAACCATCTGTAGTGGTTATACTTATATAAGATTGTATTAAAACATTGTAACAAGTTGATAATATTGAGGGTAGATTGTATGGTTGGCATTGCTATTCACCGTAACCAAAGAAGTTTTCGACGAAGTGGTTACCGTAATACAAATGACCGCTTAAAAGTTCTTCCTTTAAATCGGTAATGACTGACTATGCTGGTTGGAATGGTGGAATAAAAAAGCCATCCAGATCGACCAACAACGTGCCTAAGAAATGGTAAAGAGTATCCGTAAAAAGGTCCGCTGTTTCATCAAAACCTCAATCCCCTATTCACCCCTCCTAGTCACGCCCATGGTCGAACCTCCGAAAGAAAATGCTAACTGCAACGCTGCAACCCAATCGAAGCAGTAGCAACTATTCCGAAATTGCCACCCATGACGGTACTCGTGCATCCTTACTATGGAAACTTGTTGAGTTCACATAAATAGTTACTATGACAGCATAAAGCGAACATTTGCTCGAGTCAATGAAAGCATAGAACCATCTTGAGGCTCATTCTCGAAAAGAAAACAGCGATGTTCTGACGAACATCGAATTCGGTTTTTAAAATGTGATTTTTTTCAAATGTGTTCCTTAAAACTAAACGTGTTCAAGTTTACAGTGAAGATTATTTTAAAGAGTGCATGGTCGTTACCTAATTTTAGAAAAGTGAAAGTGTTCAAACATGTTGTTTTCGTCGATACCGTCATTGCCTTCAATCCTCAACAGTCTATCTGACGATTCAATCCTCATACGAAGGACGCGATTGTAAGTACAATAACCTGTCTCATCCGTATGTGCACGTAGGTAATTACCTACATATCATTTTACGTGTGGCGTAAGATGCAACATTGAACACGCTATAACTATAATAGATCACAGTTACAGTTCGTGTGGGTGAAGGTCGATCCCTTATCGATTACAATCTAATGGAAATCGGTTCTGTTCATAAGCTCCTCCTCGCACGGCTCACATTGTACGGGTATTAGGTTCCTCCAAAATGAAAGTTAAATGTATGTCAAGGCCTCTTTGAGCTGTATCATTATTTGGTGACTTGCTAGTTTAGCTGACAGCGGCACGGGACTTCCTGTCAAGGTTAGGAAACGTCTTATTCACGCAGTTGACTCTAGGAGCCCATCCTCTTATTTTGCTTCCTTTTCTTTAAGTAATAAAACAAGCATTTATTTGCCTTCCATTCAACTGGAAGTGGTGGATGTATTTACTCATAGATATACTTGACATGATTAATAGCGAAAGTGTTGAAGATGGGAAATGGAACGTTCCTAGCTGTGTGTCGTGTTAGCCATAAATATCAGGAAATGTTTGCGTGGTTGGATCTTATTCGAAAAGTGTTTTCTCTTCTAGGATCATCGGTGACGTGTAATGGTGACAACTTTTGGGAGGCAATCGAGCAGATTGCGTGTGAGATTGCAATTCATGTAATTGCTACAACGTGAGATTGCCAATTTGCCGTTTATACAAACACATTATTTTACATCATGTTGCAAAGAGTAGTATTTGTTTTGTTAAAGTTTTGAGATGCTCTGATTAGATCACTTCAATTATACAATGTTCTACCAAGTTCAACCCGGACTTCTTATTCTACTTTTATTTTTCGTTTCCACGCTCATCTAATATGATCAGTCTTTTTTCAGTGTTGCGAATGTCTTTCTACATTTATTCATTGCGAGCCTGCGGTGCTTGTACCGTTTTGTCATTAGTTTAATTGTCATGTGCTATGTCCAGGCAAATAAAAAACAAACAAAACACCCAAAAAATGAAAAAAAAAACAAAACAATGTTTTTGCATTAGTAAGAAAAATTTGAAATTCCGAAATTAAGATTAAGTTGAAACCCTATCAAACTCCGGAGCCTTCATGTTTTTGGAATACTTCAGCACTGCGCAAATCTATTCAGCCGTTACCCTGTCCTCTTGAGGCAACACTCAAGAGAAGGCATTTGAAATGTGAACGCATTGCGCAACCCGATCTTCGAGCGAACCTTTGATTTTCGAACCTAGCAAATGTGATGGAGCGATATGATGACCGTTGGCATTTGCTTTCTCAAGAAGCGAATCGCCAACCTTCAGGGGAGGAACATGTTTGGGATGGATCTTCAGAATGGTCTGGACCGGTCATCCAAGTTTTGAACAACTTTCCTAAAACGTTCGTTTCGGATTGAGATCATTCTGGAAGCAATTTGTCTATTCAGATTCCGGTCCTTTGAACACATTTTCGAACAACGGAAAAACGGTCCTTTGTTTCTGTCCACCAATTGCCCAAACTGCACCTAGTTGACGTGGTGGTAATCTTTGCGCTTGCATCTTGGAGCTACTTGACAGCTCCTTCAGCCATCACTGGATGGTCGTCGGAGCTGAGATAGTTGTGTACCACCGTCCACGATAATCCGATGTTCTAAAGGCAAAAGTCCAGTGTGGAAAGATTTTCCGCCGGGGAGTTGAAGGTTGATTCATCCGGAAACTATTCTACAGCCCATGCTGGGCATCCTCCCTTCTTACATGAGAGTACATATAACCGATAACGATTTTATAATCCGTTTTCGGCAGTCGTCGTACATCTGCTACAACTTCCGTGTGCACCATGTACGTTGTTTCCGTGTGGACGGACACTGAGTTTTCAAACGTTCCTTATTTCGTCGCCTAGGTCTTTGACGATTGTTCGTATTTACTGCTGTACAGGGTGCGGCAGAAAATAATGCGAAAATTTGTTCTATTTCTTTCAAATCCAATTTTCAACTTATTCAAGCAATTTTATCAACATTTTCGAGTGCAGTTATCTTTACAAAGTCCTTCAAGCAAATTTATTCAATGTGTCCTCCATTTTTATTAATAACATCCTCGAGCCGACGCCGGAAGCCAGAGCATGCCTTTCGGGCGTAGTCGTCCGACATTGACCGCCATGTGCGCGTTATGGTTGACTTCTGTGTTTTCACACTAGGATGTGATGTTTTGCAGGCTCGTGCTTCAACATATGCCCAAATCGAATAATCTAACGGATTAAGATCTGGACTGCTAGGGGGCCACAAATCCTTCGGCCAAAACTTCATGTTATCATTCAACCATTGTTGGGTTCGATTGGTCGTGTGACACGGCGCTCCATCCTACTGTAGGACAACGTTTTGGTCTTCGGAGAAGTTGGCCTTCACCCAGGGAAACACTTGGTCCTTTAAAATACCGATATACACTTCGGTATTGATTTTAACTCCAGCATCAATGAAAAAAGGCGGCATTTGCAAACCGTTGGACGCCACCAAGCTAAACACCAGCCGGATGTTTGGTTTGAAATTTGAATTTCACTTTTTCCGGAACGTTCTCCATTTTCAGCGGTGAAATGAACCGGTCCGTGTGGCTGTTGGCCACAGCATCGGTGCTGAAAAGCTTTTCGTCGGAGAACAGGATTATCATTTTTTCCTTCTTCAACAAGGAAAGCAATCTCTTGGAACGAGTCACTCGTAGTTCCTTGACCCGGCCCGTAATCAAGTGGCGTTTCAATCTGGCTCTGGAAGATGCATGCAGGTCTTCTTTGATGATTCTCCGCATGGATTTCTCCGAAATATTGGCTTCCTTTGCAAGTTTTCTTATGGAACACACCGGGTTGCGAGCAATTTTTGCACGGACCGATTTGATCACGTTCGGCGTGCGTGCAAAGCGCGGACGTCCGCTTCTTGGCTTCCGCTGGTTAGGACCATCCTGCAGGGACTTTTTTATGCGGTAAACTGTTGCCAAATGGCACCCTTCCACCTTAGCAATCTCTTTCGGCTTGTTCTGGGCGAGCAACAAACTGGTGATCACTTCTTTCGCGAACATTTTGACGAATTTGCAATAAAACAAATAGAATGTTTGGATGCATCGCTTGAAAGTAAACATAAACAAATAGACTTTCGACAGAAATTAGTCACTAGCTACATAAATTCACCCAATACTCAAGTTTGAATATTTTCGCATTATTTTCTGCCGCACCATGTACTATTTGCTACATGTATTATTTAAGGGCGGCTTGTTGGGCCTTCCACAATGACCCTTACTTCCTGTCTCGCCGGAAGTCCATCGTGAGCAGGACTGCTTAGAGTCCCACGCTGGCACAAGGACAATGAGCAGCTGCTCCAAACATGAAGAACAGATGCTGTTCTGTGCAGCCCCTGATCTGAACGCCGAAATAGACGTTCAGATAGGCGGCACCTTTTCTAGAGAACAGTCCTTTTTAATCGATGTAAGCATACTATCCTGGGAAACCCAGGGTTGGTTATCCGATGTTTCCTAAGGAGGAGAATCTAACGGTCCCCGAGGCAATATTTACATCCTTATTTAGGTTTTTCTTATCACTGTAACAAAAATTTCGATAATTTCTTATGTAGCATTTGTAGTTCGAGTGTGGAACTAAAAAGTACCTGATAAAATTACAAAATTAACTATAAAAGCTTCGAGAAAGCATAAGATGTACCATATGGCATTTGTCCCCGCAGGGGCGTTTAGTAATATCGCAGAGAGACATTGAAGCTCGAACAAAACAAATAAAATTGATTGTCTAAAATTTAAAATCTATTTACGTTGGAATCATCTTGCACAGAAGCGCAACGTAGTCCACTTATTGCTACATTAATTCTGATAGTTTGACTGGCAACCCATTTTTCCCTCACCTATAAGAAATCTGTGGTGCTTTATGTTAGGTAATTGCTACTTGATATCTTGAGGGAAGCCATGTTTTTACACAGGTAAATGAGATGAAGTCGAACATCTGTCTGCGGTAATAACCAACAATCAATATGCAACTAGCGATTTGAAATTGATTCACTGTTTTAGAACCCCTTGGTCCGAATTACACCTTAAAGCCAGCACCTTGCTGTACATATTTGCGCCTTTGCTTTGATTTGCTGTGTTATTTTGACGGAATATTTGAGAGTGTGTTCGTGTGAGTTCATTATTAGGGGGGTATTATTACGCTTGGGACGGAGCATGGAATCAATGTGCTAGTACTGACTGAGCCAAGAAAAAAATCGTATTTGTGCGGGACCTACTGGTCTTAGAGTTAGTCTATGGCAATACTCTCTCCTACTCGTAACCCAGTCGGCACCTCTACTCTAGTTTAGCTTACAACGGCGTGTTAACAAATGCTGCTAAGTCCAATTCGTGTGTTGCTCCGGTTTTGTTCAGTTGGAACTTCGTGGTGAGTTGCAAAGACTGTACCAATAACCATTGGAATATGCAATAAATCAATCCTGAAACTGCATTTCATGCTACAAGCATTATTTTAGCATTTTATCAGCATCTTAAATGCTATCGGTTGTAAAGTTGGATTTCAAATGCTATTTAAGTGCTTGTAGCCTGTAATAAGCATTTCGAATGCAAAATAGCATTGGTGAAGCATTATCCAAAAGCGGCATTTCTGTTGCATTTAAGGTTACTTAATTGTTTGACAGGTTGCCGCAAAGACGCTTTCTAACTGCTAATTGGTTACCTGAGTAGCTTGGCACTTTTTAGCGTGTGGGTAAAAATTGCTGAGATGTTGGCTGAAACTGGCTAAGAGTGTAATGTTTGAACATTGAAAATATCCTTCTTATCAACATGCAACCCTAGGAGTCGGCAGCAATTTCTGCTAGAACCAAAGATGTGAAGAGAATGTATCGATTGGTCCGATAGAGCTCGGCAGGTTTTGCAAAATTGAATAGAAGTAGTTTTAAAATTGAGCGTAGGGCAGTATCTTGAAGCAAACGCACACACTTTGCCACACATCCCCATGCGGGGTAGATCAAGGCAGGAACGGATTCGCCACCTTAATAAGGAGGATAATTCAAATTTTCCAACATTATAATTGATTACGTGCTTCATGCAACAAAAAAAACATGATTAGTTGCATGTGAGAGTGTAATGTTTACATTGATGTTTACGTTTCATCACAATTTGTCAAGTGGTTATCGAGATGGCATCGGTACAAGAACACCAAACACCAAGGTATCCATCATTTGAACTCATGGTGAACTCATTCAAGCAGACCCAGGCAACATGGCCGAAGACAACTGATCCGGTGAAGGCAAGGAAGGTGTGGAAGGCTCAAGCATCGACCGAACCTTTCGATACGCGATGTGGCGAGGTTTTGCATCTGGTTTGTCGAAACAACGATGAAAACGCGGTAACCAATACCAGTTCCAGGATGCTGCACCGAGAGTGCCTGACAAAACCATGATGGACGACGAGTCTTACATCAAGGCAGACACAAAGTAATTGCCGGGGCAGGAGTCATACGTTGCCACATTACGGTTGGTGGGATTGTTCATAAACCACGTAGAATGAAATTTGACACTTTCAACCCCCCCCCTCGCCCATCGTAGACTTTAGTAGACTTTTTACAACCCCCCTTAAAGTCTACGTAGATTTCATCAAATTCATTTTTTTAATTTATGGAAAATGTTCTACAATATGTGGCTGTGGTGGTTTTGACAATTTGATTTTTCAGTTATTATTTTGTTTGTTCAGTTTTATTTTATTTGATAAAAATAGCGTAAATAAAAATTACAATAATCAATTATGCAAATGCTAGCGATGCCCACACCATGCTGCTTGAAGCAATAATTTAAGTTCATCAGCGGAAGTTCTGGTGAGATTGTTTCTTGGATGTCAAGTCCAATGATTTCGACAAAACGTGATTCTATCCAAAGAACTTCTGTAACTCCGTTCTCGTCACAAAGAATTTCTTCCTGTCGTTGCTGCAAAATCTTGAGCCTTATTTTCTTCGTCGAAATATCTTGTGGAGGCTTTTGCGTTGATTTGCGTTCATTTTTGTCGCAAAATGCAGTCCATAATCAAAGCATATGCGGCTATTTTTGTTTTTACTTTAAATATCAAGTTCAGTTTATCTTATTTGAAAGTTTTCCAAAGCAAGTTGGTGTCTTGTCAGACCTCTTAATGTATTTTCAACTTTGTCTCACCCTAAGCTGTGGCATTGCTGACAGGTATCACAACCGCATATAACTAAAACTCTCTACTAAATGTTTGTCAAATGGGAGCTAGTCAACTATCTAATATCATCGCATTCACGTATAAATGAAAATACTTAATGGCTCACATCACAAACTTACTATTGAGTTGGTACCATGCATTCGATCTATCGATGTTGTAAAAAACAGAGAATAAATAGAGAAACACAACCAACAAGCTCAAATAACTGTCTCTTGCTATCCCTTTTTTCCTCTTGAAAAGATAATTAGAGACAGTAATTTTAGCGTGTAGCATTAAATCCCGTCCACATTGCAACTTAAATTAAGTGATCTTGATATCAAATGCCACGCAAATTATTTTTAGTGAAAACTTAAGCCTGCCAACGTTAATTTCAGTGTAGATTTTGATATGACAGCTGAAACTCTCCATTTTATTGCGAGGTACAACATTTTTACATTCTTGTTATATTCAGTAAAATGGCGTCGAATCAAGTTAGCACGCATTTTCTAAGAATGACTGCAAAATCTGAATTTATCGTGATCTTGCCAAAAAACTAAAACTACCGAAAAGTACCATGTTGTGTGTTAATAAATCATTTGACCAGCGCTCAACTGTGGTGACCCAAGGTACCAAACTGTGATGACATGCAAAATTTCACTGCAGAAAGTTGTGCTAAGTAGTTTGCAAACATTTTCTTGTATCAAAATGGACGACTAAACATACGTACTCGAAGACTTTAAATAGCTTCCGGGTCTGGCTTTTTATACCACAATGCAAAAGAACACCGTTGCCAAGCATTTCCGGACAAAGATTGTGTCCAAATTCTCGAAGAAGTATTTGATTTGGTGGTAGTTGTGGTCGGAAATCTAAAAGTTTCGTATATACCGGCACTATCTAGTAGGATGTGTACGAGAAAGAATGTCTGCAAAAGCGGTTGCTACTGTTCATCAGAAGCCACGACTCTTCAGTCTGTTTTGGCCTGATTTGGCCGCTTGTCACTATGCGAAATCCGTCCTAGAATGGTATAAGGTACAAGAGGTCAAATACGTGCCAAAAACAACCAATCCACCAAACTGTCCAGAACTTCGCCCAATAGAGAAGTACTGGGCACTAGTTAAGCGGAAACTCTTCGAAGCTAAGAAGAAAGCAAATGGCACCGATGATTTCAAGAGAAGATCGAGATCATCACGGCGGGCGTATCCGAGGATACCGTTTGGAACCTGATGGCGCGTGTACCACAGGAAGTTTGAGAAATTAACGAAAGAAGGATTTACATCATAATCAACTGTTTCTAATGTAGATATGATTTTAGTGTGAAATAAACAATCGTTTTTTTTTTTTCAAATAATGTGTAAATTTTGTTATGGTACTTTAATTTTTGTGTCCGAAATTTAATGCAGACAGTCTTTAGATGTATAGATGCTAATATAAAGATAGTCTATATCACGTAATATAGGTTGTAGTGTGAACGGGATGTTATGTTTCATTCTTTAATTAGCTGTCGTATTGCTTTCTGGTTTACAATTGCAACAAAACTTGCTTTGGAAAAACAAATACAAAAACCTCATTCAAGCCATGACGGCTGGAGCTTACTTGCCTCAGAAATGGATTCCAACAATGATCAAATGGTACAAAGACAATACGCAAGGTCTTAACAATTGTTTTAATCCTTCGTGTATAACGTTTAACACGGATCCAAATCTCACACATTTAAATTAAAAATATCGATGTTCAACTTGAAACATAAGAATTATTTAAAGTAAATAAATAGCATGTTTCGAACGAAAATAACAGTTTTTGAATCAATTTCAAGGCTTGTCAATGTCAACAATGCATTCATCGGGTAGGTCAATTTGAGCGTGTAATTCCCTCTCCAGAACGTGAGGCCGAGACATCGTTTTGACGCTCGCACCTTGAGCCAATCGTCACGTTTATTTGTAGGTTATTTGCTCGATCCAGTAGTGAATCTCTGAGCAAACTTCTTGAATCTGGAACGTGTTAGCATTTAAGCCAAATCCAGGACTAAGATAACCAAGATTCATAGAATAAATCAAATAAATTTAGAACGCTACCAGTAAAATCCAAAATTTGTACGTTTATTCGTATCAGCAATATGTTGAAAATAAACATCATATGATTGAATTTCAAATATCGATGTCACTTGGTTTTAAACATAGAATATGTTTGAAAGAAAGCAAGTTTATGTTTGCGGCCAGAGTAAGCTAATTTTATATTTGGATTTACCTGGAATATGTTTGTTATGACGGTATTTTTCTCTGCGTGGAGGGTATGGATATCCGTTTTGTAGAGAAAAAAAAGGTCTGCGTAGACTTTTGGTATATCCCCCCCCATCGTAGACAAACGTAGACTTTTTCGAAACCCCTCCCCCCCCTAATTGTCTACGTGGCTTATGAACAGCCCCTAAGGAAGAAGGAGATGAAAAAAATAGACAAAAAGTTCTTGGTTTGGCAGGCCATCTGTGGGTGTAGAGAGATGAGACATCATGACGAGTACTATACATGGGCAAATCTACCGAGACGAATGCCTCCAGAAGCGCATGCTGCCCTTCTTGCGATTTCAAAGAGGTGAGATGCTCTTTTGGACGGATTTGGAATCCTGCCACTACGCACGGCCGGTGTTAGACTGGTACAGATATAACAATGTTGATTTTGTACCAAAAGACTTCAACCCACCGAATTAGCCGGAACTTCATCCTATCGTGGAGTGAATCATTAAACTGAATTTTCCAACATTAATCTTCTGCATTTCCACGAAAGTAACTCAGTATCTTTTCACTTATCGCTTAAAACAATGAAAAGCAAAACCAGCATTTTACATAGAACTGGAATTCATGGCATTTTTAAGATCAATCCGATCACCAAAATTGTCGATATTTTACTTTTATCACAAATCAGTGACTCAGTTTCTCATCAAGCCTACTAGATATAGGGGAATTGTTTTCATCGGCAGTGTTGACTATTCTCGGCAACTGAATTTTAAAACTCCACTCTTATATATTCTTCCTTTAAAACACTTTACTGAATATATTCATGTGATAACTTGGTCATTTACCTTTACTTTGATACCCTTTCAAATAGTGAAACTTACAAGCCATTCTGGATAAATCTGTTGATTGTAATGGCTGACCCACAATTAACACGTTGCGGATGCGTTTGCGTGAACTTGACAGATTTCCCATAGGTTTTCTATCAAATTTACGTCAACGTATCAATTGTGGGTGACACTTAAGTGATCGAAGATTATGGAGCAAATAAATGTAAATAACCTAAAATAGCAGATGTCTGCACGACACTTCCCAAATACTCATACAAGAGTGGATTCTTGCCCACAATAGATAAATCCCCCTAGATAATATAGATATTTATTTTCAGCATAGGAAGCAGAATTATGAACAAAACCCCTAGCATTCATATCACCCTAGCTGAACTATCCCGGTATTTAGCACGTCGGGTCAATAGCTCCGTGAAGCTCGCACGTTTGTTGCATGCCTTCGAACTTCTACGGCAACTTCATTCATTATGCATGTTTACTGGTAATAGTGCTACGTATGCCAGAGGAGTAATAAGGATCAAACTGAATTCCATTGGAAGGCACCATTGGCCTCCGCCTGGTACTGCATTTGCTACTTCCTGTTTTTACAAACTGCTGGCCTTTTCCTACATACACTCCGACAACATCCTATGCGCTGCCAAATCACCGACACAGTCAATAAGAACATACGGGGGTCGGATCTGGCTCCATCTTTGCGCATGTCCTTTCCGTATGTCTCCGTTCGTCTAGGCATGGTCGAGGATATGTTATTGGTTTGGCAATACACAGACATCCCGTTGTGATGGAAAGATGAGATCTCAGACTCCGCTGTCAGTCAGTATCATCTGCTTTTTTGTCCCGCATGAAAGGCGACTTGGATCCTAGTGATACCGGGTTTGACATCGGTTATCATCCGTCTGATAAATTGGATAATCTTGGACTGCACGCGACCAACGATAGTAAAGTAAATTAATGGTGTTGAATGTGCAAGCAAACAGCAAACATAAAGAAAGCCGTGCCGGAGAAAATTGGCAGTGATTCTGGATTGTGTTGTCATTTTAGTGGATGGATGGAGGGAAGAGATGGTGGTGGCTCGAGCGTTTCTAAATTTAGTTTATTGACGCCTTTATTGAGACGAAGTTATGAAATCTAGCTGGTGTCAAGTTCAGTTTTTAAGGCCTGTCTTCTTTTGCGATAAGCTGTTGTAGTTGGGTGCATTATTTTGGCCCAGAGGAGTAATTCGGATGAGACTGAGATGATAGTGTGATAATAGGATTTGCTAGCTGTCATTTTTTTTGCGTGTTAGTTTTGTAACAGTATTAATAAATACAAAGTAATTTTTAGTCAGGTTTGTGACTGTAATTTGCATAAGGTGTAATACAAAAGGTGTCAGTAGAAGAACATATTCCAATATGCGGCGCGACGAAACTTACAGGCGTATAACACGAGAGAAGGTGGTGGTTCGAGGCAATACAACTATTCGGACGCTTGATTCGACCGTATCGTTTTTGCCTATTGTTGAATCGTAAGTAGTTTATCTTATGTCCGATGAATTAGTCAAATGGATAGATTAAATCGACCCTTGTTTCTCAATTGAACTATAACATTTTAACAAAACAAAAAAAATTCAACCAAATTATAAAAGTTTACACACGTTCTTCTAATAAAACAGGATAAAACTGTATCCTAATATATTATTTACCCTTGCGTTTCCGTCTCTTAAAGAAATTGGATCTTTGTTTATTCCCGATAGAGCTTGAATTATTTATTTCGCTCTCCAGCATTCTATTCCTCCCAGGTTAAAGTAAATCAAGAACGCGGTTGGGATAGTAAAAATATAAAGAGAGTCACAGAAGTCAGTATCAATTTACTTTGAAATTGTAGGTGAACTTGTACGTGAAAAATGTTCTACAAGGACACCCCAATCGGAATGTCTGTTGAAACAGAAAAGGCCACAAAAGACTTGGCTGATCAAGTCTTTAAGAAAGCCAGGATAGGAAATGCATTGAGATTTTTAAGGCAAGTTTGAGACTCAACCATATTCCATCTTCATGGACACAAGTAAAAGTTATCTTTATACCTAAAATAGGAAAGCGAGATAAGGCGTTTCCTAAATCATACAGACCCATTAGTCTTTCAATCCTATAAAATACTATGGAAAAGGTGTTGAATGATTATATCAATTCAAATTACATGAACAAGTATCCACTCTCTGAGTTCCAGTTTGCTTACCAGTCAAGACCAGTGGTAAGTCAACAGTTACGGCACTGCATACTGTGGTTTCAAAGGTAGAAAAAGCTCTTTCGGTAAAAGAAATAGCACTTTGTTCTTTCTTAGATATTGAAGGAGCTTTCGACAACGCTTCCTATTCGTCTATGGCTCGGGCCCTTAAGAAAAGGAACTTTGTCATGAACATAATTAATTGGGTTCATGCTTGCAAAAATAGAAATCACTTCAGAGCTGTTCGTCTATTAAGGTACGGACAACAAAAGGTTGTCCCCAAGCAGGAGTCCTCTTACCACTAATGTGGTCCTTAGTTGTAGATGATCTTCTAAGTAGCTTAGGGAAAAAAGGTTTCAAGGTTGTAGGCTTTGCAGACGATACAGACGAGTCATTATAGTGAGATGAATGTTTGACAATACCATTTCAGAGAGAATGCAGTGGGCCCTAAAATTTACCCAGTCTTGGTGTATACAGTAGGGCCTTAACATAAATACCTCAAAAGTAGTAATTTGTATCTAAAATCTTTGAAGCTAGGAGGATTAGAAGTCCATCCTAGTGAACAGGTGAAATACCTATAGGAGTGATACTGGATGCCAAACTGAACTGAAATGCTCATGCTGAGTGTGTGATCATCAAGGCAACCGGTGCTTTCTGGATATGCTCAAAAACATTTGGCAGAAAATGGGATTTAAGACAAAAAATTACAATGTGGATTTATACATCAATAAGACGTCCAAAACTAACGTATGCTTCCTCTGTATGCTGGCCAAAAACAAAAGAGGCTACTGCACAGAAAAAGCTGTCACAACTTCAACGGCTAGTGTCCATTGCTATAACGGGAGCGATGCGCAGCACACCGTCAAAATCGTTAGATGCAATTATAAATCAGCTGTCTTTGCACGAATATGTGCAATTAGAGGCGGAAAAGAGTATGCTTAGACTCAAACGGTTGAAAAGTTTCAAGTCTGGTAACTTAGTTGGTCACCTGAGCATGTCACAAAGCTTTCAACATGGGCCAGTGATGTATATGAATGGACACTGGTTGAAACCTGTGGAAAAACATGACATCCATTACAACAAATGTGAGATGTCACGTATAGATTGGGAAGTCGGAGGTCCCACTGTTCGTCATGGTTCCATAAAATTCTTCACAGATGGCTCAAAAATTGGAACGAAAACGGGAGCAGGAATCTTCGCCTCTGGGGTAGAAATCTCAGTGGCGATGGGAAACTGTCCAACGGTTTTCCAAGCAGAGATTTTTACAAAATAAAACTCTATTCATTTCAAATTGATAATCCAGATTTTATTGATAACTTTACCCATTATATTGTAATATAATATTGATCAAATCATTGATATTAGTTGATAGAAATGTTATTTTTCCCACACGATAGCTCTCGCTTGACGTATTCAAAAACTTGACGATATTTCACATAACGGTTTTCGTTCTGCTATTCAACCCACACTTTGAACAAATTCCATCCGACAATGATTAAATGAACTCATTTTGTGGCATTCAATCGGTAAAAAAAAAACTACGCCTGCTAAGTAAACAAAGCCCAAAACTATTTTGACTTCATATCTAGGATAATTTTTCAAAAGAACCTATCTGATTTTGTATACCACAAAATCAAATAGGCCCTTTTGAAAAACTCTTTGAAATATGTGGCTCGTCCCTATTTCTGAAACCATCCTCACACCCCTCGAAATGCTACGTAATTTATGCATGTTCCCTTTATAAAGTTATCCACAGCGAAGCGCAAGCAGCAATTTAAAGCATCAGTAGTGACATCACGTTACGAGCTCAACATTCTATCTACAAAAGTGGTAAATTTGACCTATTACCAACAATATATAGCATTTTGATTGAACACGGCAGATTCCAGAGCACAACGAGCCCCTCTCCTTCTACTTCGTTGAATATTATGACCCACCCGCAATATTAATTGATTAATAACTCGTATTATTTCTAACAAAGATTTTTTTAAGAACCGTGCAGTACCCAACGCTGAAAATTTCAGAAGTACTAGTTCATAAAATACTCTTCCAAATACAATTAATTTGAAACCCCGCCAGAACCGCCTTTTTTTCTAGTTTGTTAAACATTACGCCACATGCGAAATATAAATTGACTTAGAGCCTGTACTATTTCAAACTGAGGTTTTTCCGTATTTAATAATAAAATATTACAATAATTTTTTAATTCATATAGAAGGTAATACTACACTAAAAAAATCCTGTAAGTTTCATCTTAATCGAATAATTAGTTTTCGAGTTATCACCGGCATAAACTCCGAAAATGCTGTTTTGAGAAAAAAGTTTTAATTATCGGTCTGCGCGAAGAAGGCGTCTTTGAAAAACGATGAAACGAAACACTTGGTGTTCGAATTTCGAAAAAAAGGATTCAGGAGCGCATTTACGGGAAATTTACTAACTTTTTATTAAAAAAAAAATATTGAAATTTTTGGTCATTCTAACTGTATATCCCCCCTTAATTACCGTGCCTAGAAGCTTTTAGTCGAAAAGAATCGGCTTCTTTTTTTTTCACGAGAAAGTGATAACACTTCTCCGGATTAATCACCGTACGGTTGAGGGTGCACCAGTGAGCACAGATTTGTAGCTGCTGTTGCAGGGGGTGACAGTCGTTGATAGAGTGGATTCGTAAGATCTTCAGGTCATCGGCATACGAAAGACGGGGGCCTACGAGGGCTAGGTTCACATCATTGAAGTACAGCAAGACGATAAGTGGCCCTAAATGTTTGATGTGGCTGGAAAAACATCGGACATGCAATCAACAACAGCAACTGTCAGCAGACGACCAGTGAGATAGGAGCAAAACCATTGTAGAGACTACCATTAACTCCAAGCTTATGTAGTTTTGTGATAGTGATGGCCTGGTTGAGCTTGTCAGAAACTGCTGACAAGTCTGTGTAGATGACGTCCGTTTGAGCCCTTTCCGACATATTTTCTGTCATAAACAAAGTGAGACACAACAGATTAGTGGTAGTGGAACGGCGTTGATTTTCACTTAAGTATTTGTTTGCAGTGGGAGAGTAGAGGGTCCATCATAACTAGCTCAAATAGCTTCGATACCGCGCTCAAAGACGAAATACCTTGGTAATTATCCACATCTCGTTTAGTTCCCTTACTGTGAACTCGAAACCTTCCAACAGGAGAAAAATATGCCATTTGATGTGGAAATCCGGAACAGACGATGCATGGGGGGCAAATATCCTGAGGAATGGAAGCGGTTCCAGACTATGGACGATGGAAGTCCAGACTCCCTGCCATGCTGATGAACATATCTCCAAAAAGATTTCGGACGTGATTTCAGCTTTCTTTGGACATTTCGTTGGTATCGAGAGTAGCATAGATGGCTTGAACTCGTAATTGAGCCTCACGTAGAAATGTTTCAAGGGAAGCGTGTGATATTTAGTGTATGCTCTTAGTGCTGTTCGCTTGATCGATTACCCTTCTTACATCAATAGAATGGTATTAAGATCGCTTGAAAACTTGACTTTTTATCCGAGGCCCACAGGGCCGAGTGTCATATACCATTCGACTCAGCTCGACGAACTGAGCACATGTCTGTGTGTATGTATGTGTGTGTGTGTGTGTGTGTGTGTGTGTGTGTGTGTGTGTATGTGTGTGTATATATGTGTGTGTGTATGTGCGTTACAAATAATGTCACATCGGTTTCTTAGCCATCTGTGAACCGATTTCAGTTCTGTTGACGGCAAATGGAAGCTACAACATTCCCATAGAACGCTATTGATTTTTTCATTCGGACATTTCGTTACGAAGATATGAACGAAACAGTACTTGAAGGCCTATTATAATAGTAATCAAACAGTTTAGTCTCCGATTACATACTGAGCTATTTGTGTACCGATTTTGGTTTTGTTGATGCCAAATTAAAGTTATGAAATTTCCAAATAACTGGTCAAAATTTCATTATGATTGGATAATCCTTCATGGAGATATGACCAAAACAATACCTGAGAGCACATAATTGTGAGATGAAAATATACTCGTTGCAGTGCAAAACCAAACAAGACCAATCACACCAATCGATGCCGCTTGCATTCTATTGTGTCGCATCTGTTGCGTTGTATAGCACATACAGCGGACTAGTCACACTATGCGACTGTATAGAATTAGAGCAGCATCGATTGGCTCGAGTGGTCTGGTTTTGAACTGCAACGAGTATATTCGAAAATTACACAAAGTCTCCATTTACTATTTTCAACGAATATGTGTTTATTAAGCAACTTGAATCCATATCGATAATCAAAATTAACGCTTAGGATTGGCTGATAATTCATTTTATGGACTGATTTTATGATATTTCTAATATTTATGTAATTTCCCCTCTTATATAACTAACATAAACAGGTCATTAAAGACTATTAATGGTAATATTTTAATCACATCGCTTAACAATACGCTCATGATTGACAAATAACTCATTTTATAAACTGAATGTATGGCATATTGAATATTTCTGAATCTTCTTGGAATTTCTGATGAAAATATGTATCCAGTACAATATTGCCCACATTTGAATTCTGGTGAAGTGTAAGAAGGGTTCAGTCTCACCATCGGTGGATTAATGCGGGTTTCTTGTTTCATTTACCGCGTTTTATAGTTCACCCATAAAGAAAGAATGCGATTTGGCATAACTTTATGGGATCTTTGTGTAAATTCTAAGCCAAATATCAGAAGACGTCAACTCGAAGTGGAAGCTACCCGAGCGCTTGTATTTTTTCCAGCTAGATTTCATTTCTGGCCCAGTGTGAAATGGGCGCCATGACGGCCGGCTTGCATGGCCACTTTGAATTATCAAAGCCACGTATCTAAGAAATTATAGAAATTTTGCTAGCACAGCATTCATCACATTTCTGCTGCCTAGTACGAATAATTCAAATTTCCTGCAAAAAATTTGTATGTTTTATTATATTTGTGCCAATAAAACCACGCGTTTTTTGTTAATGTAAATTAGCCATATTAACGGCTATTTGCGGATTTCATCTGATATCAGAAATTGAAATACCATCTGAAAATGGAAAAATTGCTTTTCCATGGTAACATGGAAAGGCGTTTTTAAGAAACTTTGTACCGAACTCATTTTCCTACCTACAAACGATAGGGTATTGCGATGCCGTCATTCCATTGATGAGATCTAAATGACTACGGAAAATGCTATGCAGATACAGTTCCATTCTTGTATTGCATTGGCCTTGATTGCCTCACCACTTTGGTGTGTGTGTTTTTTCCGCTGTCTGATTGGATGACACCGGATTAGATAATCTCACACAGTTTATGTGTCTCGGTTTTCATCCTTTTACCCGCTCAAAATGCGTCCCAAGTCGAAGTTCTTTGTTCCGATCCGAGTGGCCTTTTCTGTTCGGATCGCACTCTGCCAACGATGGGTATCATGTTTCTTATAATCCTAAATGACAAAAAAATATATTTCGAATAGAGCGTTTGCACAGGAGGACATTGTCCTTTTCCGATGTTACCCTGGGAGTAGTTTTTGTCTTTTTTTAACCCGGCATCTTCGCCTCTTCTTGATTTAATCCCTAAACAACCATGTGCAAGAAGTAAGATTTGACCAATTCCAATTGCGTTTTGTTTTGTGACTTCGTTCCGATCTGTTTATTTGATACTGTTATTAGCTCTTGACTCTAATATAATTAGGGAGCTAACACTTGAATGGATGTTCGTTCCCGCATCCTGTTTTTTCTTAGTGTGGTGGCGTCAGAGGTTTTCGGGTTTTGTCCTGTTTTAATTATTTTTCTTCTTTAGCTGAAAGGAAGCGTGGTGAAAGTGATAAAATGCAGTAGTCGCTGCGCTGATGGTTGTTTCTAGCTGTGGAATGAAATTAGGAGAATGCTTTTTATCGCTTTTCGGTTGAACATTGCATGAATGTTCACGGCAAGACAAGTCTTAATTAGAGCTGTCGCCAGCCAGCACTTTCGACCTTAATTGTAACGCGGTGGTGCACAGACGTGTCAATCAAACTGTCATTTGCTACCGCTGGGCTTGTAAACTATCTGGCTGTAGGACAATCATCACAGCCGATCTCACCTGTTGATAGGGGCTTGTGTTGTGAGCGAGACAAGAGTGACTTCTCCTATTTAACATCGGTGATTAAACGAACCATTGGCATGTTATTAGACAAGTCGTTCCCACCTCGGAATCGGTTGCTGTGGGGACCCTTTGAAGTCTCTGTCCCAACGCGATCGGGAACATGGAACAAATTAACGTCATTAATAACAACGTTTCAATTCGTCTGGTCGCCGCTCCACATTCTAGGCTATACGGGAATAAGGGACACATCCTGGTTTGACAAGAATGTTAAGTGCTTCAACAGCAGCAGCGTCAGTTATTTGAAAGTGCATTTAGAAGAATGACAGATGCAGTGTGGTGCGGCACGGTACTTTCACAGGAAGGATTTCGATTAATGTAGAGTCATTTATCACTTGTTTCTTTTTTTATTTTTCGACCATTTTCAAAGGGAACTGTCGTGGCTTATGCGACTACCGTTTAAACCGATTTCCCAAACGAAGCGAAACTAATTGAGCAATATGTTCGCTGCGTTTTGGGACTGTACACCGGAAATCACTTTTAAAACGAACAACTATTCCCCATTTATGCTGCGACCGGAATTTTAGTGAATTATAACTAATTGACAAGTCTTACATACGATTCGTTGAGTGTGATTGATAGCTTCTTGTTAGAGCTAAGTTGATAGAAATAAGCTTGTGTGTTTTCATGCCGCCGATTGCGATGCAGTCGTAGAAGGTTTAAGAGCATTTCCAGCCAGAATAGCAAACCGGTTGGGCCCTACTCTCTCCGATCTGAATGAAATTTTGTCCATACGTTGGTTTCTACCCAAAATTTCGTTTTCCATTAAACAATCCAAAATTATTCTCGACAAATTTTCTATAAGGGCGCATTTAAAATGTGGATTTTATTTTTTCAAGCTATTTTTTTCGCAAACGACTCATCTGATGAAAACGCTGTCTTAAAAAGTTGTAGTTGATGAAGTGTTCTTGAAGAAAATAATACACTGAAACTAAAAAATTCGTAAATTCACGCTTAAAACAAATAAAATGTTACTTTTCTCAACGAACCCCCTCTTTGATCCCCCTATTTTTTTTAAGAGCTGAAGTTAGGTTCTTAAGCTGGTGAAGAGTGTAAGATGGTCGCTTTTTCAATTTTTTTAATTTTTTGTTTTTAGATATATATGAGTTTTTGAAAACGTTGAAAATGATTTTTTTATACCAAAAATAGATTATAAGCATTATTTTCAATTGAAAAGCTCATAAAAACTTTTTTCGTAAGCCTAGCCGTTCTCAAGTTATTGCGAATTTTAATAACAGAAATTAATGTTTTTGCTATTTTTTTGGCCCTTGTTGATTGTTACTCGTGATGTCCACACCAAAATGTATTTTTCATTACAGATTATTGAAAAACAGGCCTGTTTTCAGACACGGTGGCAGTCATAGACGGTTTTCGCCCCAAATCGTATTCGGAGTTGGCAGCACCCTCTCAGATTACAACGAAACTTTCTGGATGTGTAGACCATGACTAGATGAGCCACTTGGCATACTTAGTTTATACATTTTTTTTTTCTAGACCGTCTCTTGAAAAGGGCTAAACTTTTTTTGTCGATTTTTTTTCAAATGTGTTTTATAAAAAAATCACTACTCCTACAAAAAGAGTTGTATGGGTGATTATCACAAAATAAGTCAAGTTTTAGAGAAAAAAAAAATATTGAAAAACAACCCAAAATGAGCCCTACACTGTTTTTTTATTTTGATGAAATTTTATCTCAAGATAGGTAATTATGTTCCTACCAACCGTTCATACATAACAAAATGACACTTTTACGGAAACAAAGTTTTTCTAACAAAAACTTTTTCATGTCCCATTAAATTTTTTTTCAGTGTATTTTTTTTATCAAAAACTAAACCAGTGAAGTAATTACGACTATGTAATTATCTCAAAATGATATAAAACTTAATTTGTGATGTGAGACAAAGCGAAGCACGCATATTCACGCAACAGCACTCATGAAGTACGCCTCAATATCCAATATTAGAACACGCATTTCATAAGTGCTACTGTGATTTCTACCAAAACGTTGCTAGCCCTTTTCTTACCTAATACTAGAAAAGGCTATTTAGTAGAATCGAACTACCTAATCGAAAGAAACGAATCAAGACTTGTACCTAAACCAAATATAAACTTAACAAGAAAGTGAATCAGTGACATTGAACGTGTTACTTCTCTTTGTGAAAGGTTATTAAAAGCAGTTCTGAAAAGTGTCATAATGGACCAAGTAGTATTAGGTAAGAAAAAGAGGTAGAAACGTTTTGGAAGAAACTACAGCAGGACGTATAAAATGCGTGTTCTAATATTGTATATTGAGTCGTAGCCTTGAGAAGCTGCAGCGTGATATGGTGTTTCGCTACTGTCTCACACCACAAATTAAGTTCTTCGTTGCATTTTGAGATGACAGCATAGTCGCGCAGCCTTCACTGGTTTGGTTTTTTTGATAACACAAGACACTGAAAAAAATCAATGGGACGTGAAAAACATTTTGTTAAGAAAAACTTTTGTTTCTTAACAGGATGCCCATCTTGTGAAGTATCAGACGGTCGGTAGGGAGCAAAATTACCTATCCTGAGACTAACATTAACATCGAAATAAAAAATTGGTATTTTTATTAAATCGACTTTTAATTTTTTTAAATGATTTTTTTTCAGTGTAGGGCCCATTTCGGTTATTTTCAATATTTTTTTCTTAACACTTGACTTATTTTGTGATAATTACCCATACAACACTTTTGTGTAGGAGTCATTTTTTAATTGAAGACATTTGAAAAAAAAATCGAAAAAAAAAGTTTAGCCTTTTTCAAAAGACAGTCTAGAAAAAAAATGAAGAAACTAAGTATGCAAAGTGGCTTATATAGTCATGGTCACACACACACACACACACACACACACACACACACACACACACACACACACACACACACACACACACACACAGAGAGAAAGTTTCGTTGTAATCTGAAAAGGTGCTGCCAACATTTGTTCGAGTTGGCGCGAAAAACCATCCATACTCTGACCCGTTTCTCATGTGGACGCGATGGAAAAAGAATCATGTTGATGTTTTTGGATATGAGTGTTTCGGATAGTTTTGTTTAGGGAGAGAAATAGCAGTATTTCATACAATTTTGTTTTTTTTTCGATTTTCATTAAATTTAATACATTTTAGATCATTTAAATACATTCTTTATTTTGGGTTCATCGTAAGAATTAGGAAATACCTTAACTGCAATTTGGTTATTTGAAACTGGAACGTAAGAATGATATTTTTGAGATCCAGGAACTGATTTTGCTTTATTAAAAATCGGATCGAGTTCCTTTTTGGACTTATTTTTTCAAGCGTGAAAACACAGCAAAATGTCATTTTTTCCATGATCTTGTTGTCTAGCATTCGTTATAGGATGTTCGTGTGTCTAGTTAAACTTTTTGCCATCACAAGGACTTTTACTGTGTGGAGTTGCAAAAAAAATTTCAATATTAGGCCTAGCTTGAAAACTACACAGGCTAGCATTTTTTTTTTTCATTTTTATATTGCAACGCTGCACAGTGGGAAAAAACGTACATGAATCGCAAAAGAATTCGATAATTCAGTACCAAGTAGTGCAAGATTAGTGAACAATAGCATTTTTTTTGTGAAAATTCCTGGGAAAATTCAGTGGACGGAGATATTTGACTTATTTAACCCCAATTCCCTCGTATTTTAGAATAATGCCCAGTAATCTATGCTTGGAGGGGTCTGCGGCAGTCAAAATAGGCATATTTTTATGTAGAATTTCCCTAGAAATCAAATGAAAGTAGTTGCAGCCACCTCACGGGTCGTAAAACAGATATATTGGGCTTATTTTGCCACAATTCCCCATATTTTTGAATATTGCTGAATAATCTATGATTGAAGGGGCTGCGGTAGTCAAAATAGGCCTAATATTATTTAAACTTTCCCTAGCAATCGAATGAAAGTGGTTGCAGCCACCGCACGGGTCGGGTAACGGAGATATTGGGTTTATTTTGCACCAATTCCCCGTATTTTCGAATATTGTAGATTAATCTATGCTCGGAAGGGTCTGCGGTATTCAAAATAAGCCTAATGTTATGTAAAATTTCCCTGAGAATCGTATGGAGGTGGTTGCAGTCACAGCACGAGTCGGAAAAAAAGAGATATTGGTTTGTTTTGCCCCAATTCCCCGTAATTTTGAATATTGTGGATTAATCTATGATCGGAGGGGTCTGCGGTAGTCAAAATAGGCATATTCTTATGAAGAATTTCCTTAGAAATTGAATGAAGGTAGTTGCAGACACGTCGGATAAATAGATATTAATAATTTTATCTAACTCCCGGTATTTTCGAATATTTTATTTTATTTTATTTAATTATTTTTATTTTTTTATTTTATTTTATTTTATTTTATTTTTATTGACGTATAAGGGAGCGAGGCTGCTAGGTCACCAGTGGTATGAGTAAACGAACTCAAACCTTACATAATACATCAGGGATAAGGATAATGGCTACGGCAACGTTTCTTCCCATGGGGGATTTGAATTTTGCGGGACACGACTGATTAGTGCATACCAGAAGTGTACAATGATATTGCATCACTACCCACGTTGCGATTGGGGAGGGGGATTAACACAGCACAATAGTAATACATGTAAGGCTGTAGGGAGAAGAGTATACATCAACCATTTGCAAACATAATCTATTACCTTGTGATGAACTGTCAACGATATCTTTCCAAAAATACCCGTTTTGCTTGATATTAGCTATAATTCAGAACTCTGTCTCTCGTACCAAGACGAGATTTTGCTTCTGTTTTGAGGGTTATCTTGAGATTGCTGAGAGTTCTCCAGCAAAAACTTCTTTTTGATGACAAGGTAAATCGCTCCTCTTGTCGATGCGTAAACCTTAAAAGCTTTTGATATAAGTTGAGAGGGGTAATAGCATTTATTACCTATCTTAATTTTTAGCTTTTGCGTCTGTTTGGGACTTTAGTTCATTCGTTCCGTGCAATGAATCGTTAGAAAGTCAGACGGTGATTTTTCATCCAGTTTCGGGGGTTTGTCTTGAATTTTATTTGAAATTCTTCAATAGGACTTCATTTTGATGACGTAGTAACATCGTCAATTGCCGATGCGCGCTGCAAGAGCTCCGCTTTCTTCAAAACTTGGTATCTAGAATGAAGTAAGCAAAATCGCCTCACGGTAGAAAGCTTTGATACAAGCATAGCATCTAGGGTTAGCCATTTCCATGTTCATCTCATCTCTTAGCAATTCAGCACAATTGAGAAACGAATAAAGATCGACGCGTAACCATCGGATTTCTCTAACTTTTACTTGAATTTAATGTTATTGATTTTGGAAGCTGAAAGTAACTAACGAATAAAAGGAACAAATTCATTCACATCAAACTCCGATAATTCCGAATATTGGTGAATAATGGATCATGAGATGAATAATGGAACAGGCTCCCTTGTGATAACGCTTTCCAAAAAGTGCGCTAGGTCAGATGATAATAGTAGGCAGATTTTTCAACTGCGTTTATATGATCGCAAGTGCAACATTCCTAAATCTCTCCGGCAAATTCTGTACTTGGCCATCGATCACTATCTCAGTATAATAAATGTTTGTCGACAGGTAGCCACTGGAGGATTTTCAGACGCACTTTCTTGGGCCGCGTTAATATCACTGATCAGGTTAACACTAGTGTGCTTCTCTTCCAAACTCAGTAAAGAACCAGACCACCCTGGGACCAGAAGTTGAGCTAAACTACCTCAAGCTGCCTTTGCCAGAGCCCAGGGACCTCAACTCCCGGTATTTTCGAATATTGCAGATTAATCTATGCACGGAGGGGTCTGCGGTAGATTTCTAGTAATCGAATGGAGAGAAGCGTAGCCACTGCACGAGTTAGTAAACGAGTTATTGCTGATTTACCCCACTTCCTCATATTTTTGGAATATTGCCTATTTATTCAAGTACGCTTTTACAGATGTCTTTGGAATAAAAACAGTTATTGGCCCTTTCGGACCACCACAAAAAGTATGATATCCATTGCACCGATCGGATAATTCATCTTCACTCCAGAAGTTGTCGCTGCGTCTTCGCTATATTCGTCATCGTTTTCACGGGAAAAATCGGGAAGTGATTTCGTGTTCCTGTTCGTCAGATACACCAGAACTGTAGCATCTGCGCTTCCAACTCTTGGTCATGCTTCCAGAGTGATTTTTGCCGCTGATTTGACCGATACGATACGCCGTCTTAGGATCAGACGGTAAGTCCAAGCTTCTCTCATCATATCGATGAGTTATCCTCCGCAGAAGTTTTCCGTGCAAAGTGCAATACGAGAACGTGACGCGCATGTGGGACTTGTTTCTCCAGCCTGCTCGTCGACGAAGTTCATCGTAAATGGCTAGAAATAGCAAAACATTTATTAGCATTGAGAGACTTCACATATCTCATTTTGTTTATTAAATTCACCAAAACGCTTAATCCGACCGGTAGATGCTCATATTTATGTAAACATAGAGGGAGCTGCCGTACAAACGGAAATTCACAACGGTTTTGTTGCTCAATGCCAGCGTACAACTGTTTGATTTTATTGTTGTCCAACTTTAAGAGTGCGCCAGGACTGCCGAGCAACATTAAGACAGAGCGGCTGCAGACATCCCCCTTCCTCCCCTGATTGTCAGCCACAGCAGCAATCTTCTTGGGAACTTGCGTGTGAAATGAACTTCACCACGGAGCTCACCGGGGGAATTAAAATTCAAAGGCCCCGCCAGTCGTTATGCAGTTGTTGCCATCCAGAGTGAGATAGGTCTCGTCGTCCATCACTACTGCCACGTCGCGATTCTCAGGGGAAAATCGAGTTGACCATCTTATTTGGGCGCTGCGTCATTGTCTGAGGTTCCGGAAACCAGTGGACGCGACTTCCGCGCTTTCTAAGATGTATGTCATTTTCGCCAGATACTTTTTCACTGTATGCTGGTTGGTTGAACCGACCTCCCTGGGTCTTCCTCTTCAGAATCTTTTGGAGTTTCTTGTAGCTCATGGTCGTTGGCCGTCCGGAACCGGTCTTTCTTTCGATGCTCTGATTGTTGTCTAATGGTGCCAAGATAGTAGATGCCGGAACGGGCGTATCCGGCATTCACAAAGAGCCGCACGATGTCCGCTTTCAACGCGGCGGGGTTCTGTCTTTGAACGCGCACAATTTTGAACGGAGTTGCTTCACTGTTTTTGCCATCACGGTTAGAGTTCGACTGAGAGAGCTGGCTTCACAAATCTTGTCTGCTGACTCATGGGTTACTATGGTTGATGCTGCATTTGTTTTGTCAGTGCGGGTGAAGGTAAACCTTCCATAGAAACTTTTTCCAGCTTCATGCACGCGAAGAGTCCGTTCTAAATTGTGTGGAATTTCGCACAGAATTTGTTGTATATATAGAGATAGGTGCATCAATTAAAACATTTATTTTTAAGCTGTCGAGTATGATTCACATTTTCGAGAATTGTACAAACAGAAATGTTATAGTATCCTGATTTACTAAGAAGCTTACAATGTTTTGCCGCAAGGCTGCATATGAGCTAAAGCTTAGTGCAACATCTTTATGGGTTTCAATAAAATGCAAGTATGATTCATTCAGTGACATCGCTAAAAGACGTTTTGTGTTATCTGGTGTACACCATTCGTCACTACAGAGACATAATCTCTTTGGCCCGGCATAACTCTGCTGATATCGTCTTCTTCATAGAATTGAACAACTTTACGTTCTAAATCTGCATTCAGTCCATGACCTAATTTGTGACGGGGTTTACATGATATTCCATTTTCGGCGATTTAATCCTGCATAAACAGCAGCAATTTTTTCATAAAATTTTTAGAAAATTCGGAAGGCCCTTCGAATTCCAATGTTTATTTTTTTAGCATGAATTTACATATGGTTTTAGTTTCAATATATTTTTTCTAAATAACATTCAATGACGAATTTCTTCTCAGACGACATCCTGATCAGAATTATCGTTTACATGTTATGATTTTTTTTTAAATATAAGTTCATATATTATATGAGCTCTTATGGAAAATTCAGGAAATTTGAGGTTTATTATGATTGTTTTTTTTTTTTGAGTAGAAACTTACATATTGGCAAAATTTAAGTAAAAACGGAAACTGTCGAGACAAAATCAAAATTTTTTTAGCGATTCTCAGCAGAAACACTCTTAAGCGTTATTTGAAGATTCACCTGCCAGATCATCGTTGTCAGATACCTCCCTAATTGAATAATCATTGATTGTCAGTCGTTACAGCCAGAGACGCACCATATCGCAGGTTGCATAAAGGCACTCTATATTACATTACGATACACTGGCAACTTATGGATTTCTTATCAGCTTCCCCCTGGAAGCAATAATCCCAGCCACCGAAATACGACGTTCATAAATCAAGAAATATTTTCCAGTTCATCGACTGATTTAGACTCCCTTAGACCACACAATCAGCACTCGGCACAGGTAACTAGCACAATTCACATCAGCAAGTATAATTTGCTCCGTATGTGGGCTCGGCACAGGAGAGTTCCATCAGCCAGTCATTTGGCAAACCTCACTCCTATAGCAGCCGTCTTTCTGCAGACGCATTAGCCATTGCAAACGG